>SNQJ01S0010059.1:128697-143081 GCA_010110895.2 Picea sitchensis | reverse complement strand
GCTTTGTACTTGTCAAGTGTACCATCTGCCTTGTACTTGACCTTGTACACCCATTTGCAGCCAATGGGTTTCTTCCCTGATGGAAGAGCTGTGAGATCCCAAGTCTGATTTTTCATCAAACTTTCATGTTCGGCCTCCATGGTCTTTTCCCATTCAGGTCTTCCTTTTGCTTCCTTGAATACCCGAGGCTCATAGATCTCCTGAATATTGGCCATAAGAGCAAAGTTGATTGTGCCAGTCTGTTGTTTACTCTTACCTTGTGATGATCTTCCCTCGATAATCTCTCCTATCTGAACATCTCCAATGGTGTTGTGCCACCACTTGGGTCTTTTGGAATCCCTGGCTGCCAAGTCAGTATTGCTACCATGACTTGGGCTTCCTGCTTCAGAATGCATTGATCTGACTAACCTAGGAGACTCATCCTGTTCTGACTCCTCATCATCATGCTCATAATCTTTCCTCCCTTCAGGTGGAGCTATCAGAAGCTTGACACCTGAATCTTCAATGACTTCTGGCTACTTAGTAACTCTGAATGCGGGAGGAGTATGGAAGGGTCCAACCTCCTCATCAACAACATCTCTGCTAAATCTCACCTTATGAGTGTCAACATCAACTAATTTGTAAGCTTTATGGGTGTCGTTGTACCCTGTAAGCATCATCTTCTTACTCTTCGAATCTAACTTGGTTCGTTTCGCAGCTAGAATCCAAGTGTAAGTAGTAGAACCAAAGACCTTCAAGTGACTTACTTTGGGCTTTCTTCCAGACCATGCTTCCTTTAGAGTCTTCTGCTTTATCACCATCGTGGGAGATCTATTTAGCAAGTACACTGCTGTGAACACTGCCTATGCCCAAAACTTGTTAGGAACACACTTGTTCTGCAACATACATTTGGACATCTCTGTGATAGTGCGGTTTCGCCTTTCAACCACCCCATTCTGTTGTGGAGTATAGGGTGTGGTGTATTGTCTCTTGATTCCATGTTTAGCACAAAAATTATTGAATTCTTTGGAGCAAAATTCTTCACCATTATCAGATCTAAGAGAGGTAATATGACAACCTGACTCATTCTTGACTAATGCTTTAAAGTTTTGAAATTCTTTAAACATGTCAGACTTCAACTTCAAAAAATACACCCACATTTTCCTACTGAAATCATCAACAAACAGAAGGAAATACCTGGCACCGATGATTGATGCCATGTTCATTGGTCCACATACGTTTGCATGAACCAGCTGAAGGACCCTCTACACTCTCCAAGCTTGTCCTTCATCAAATGGAGCTCGATGTTGCTTCCCTGCTTGGCAAGCTCCACAAACTCCCTGAATCTTCTGCTGAATCTCTGGAAGTCCATCTACCAGTTTCTCTCGTGCCAACTGAGAGAGGTAGTTAAAATTGAGGTGCCCATACCTCTGATTCCATACTGTGCAGATGTCTGATGCACTCTTCGCTGCTAGTGCATGCTCTCTGCGCTGCCCAATATCCACCAATCTGAACAGACCATGGTCCTCCACACCAAGAGCAACGATCTTCTTGGTATTCTTGTCAATGATATAGCACTTGTGATTGCTAAAGTTGACATCCAAGTGAGGAGAGTGCCTCATAATCTGATTAAGCTCCATACCTGGCACATAGTGGACGTTGAGAAACATAAGCATCTTTCCTCCGAAGGAAATCTAAACATTCCCCTTGCCGACTATATTATACTCCTCGCCTCCACCGAAGATCACCGAGTCTTTGGATGGACTAGGTGTAAACTCTGTGAACCAATCTTTYCGATTGGTGAAATGCCTGGATGCRCYTGAATCAACAAACCAAGMAGATGACTTGGACTGATCTGCTTGTGTRCAGGCCATAAAGGCATAGAARGYTGCCTCCTTCTCCTCHGTGTGCTCTGCGACATGGGCCTTCTGCTGAGACCCTCCGTGGTTGTGCTTCTGATCTGCCAACCGCTTTCTGCAGTGCTTCTTCATATGGCCAGTCTTGCCACAGTAATGACAAGTGATGGTTTTCAGGCTTTTGGTGGCATCCTCATCATTGCCTGGACCAGGTTTCCTTGTCCATTTGCCTTTGCCTTTAGCTTTGGATGCAAAGGCCTGCTCTGAACCCTCTGTCTCACTGCTGCTCCCAAACTGCTTCTTCCACCTATCCTGCTGCAAGAGCTTATTGGATAGCTCTCCAAACTTCAGGTCAACGTCTGTAGCTGTGATGTTCAGGGTCTCAATGAAGTGCTCGTAGGACCCTGGCAAGCTGTTCAACGTGATCACCACCATGTCCTCTTCTGCCATCTTCCGACCAATGGCCTCCAACTGCTCCCGGATGTCCTTGATCTTGAGTAAGTGCTCTCGGAGAGAGGCACCCTCACTCATCTTGATCGAGAACAACATATTCTTTAAAAAGAACGCTCGACCCTTATCTGAAATCTCATGGGTCTCTTTCAACTGTTTCCAGATCGCTGCAGCAGTCTTCCCAATCTGAACCTCAGGTAGCATCTCATCTGTCACGGACAATTTAATCAACATCACGACCTCTCTGTCTTGGCCATCAAACTTGTCCTGGTCTTTACCTGCAACCGTGGGACAAGGACTTGTGCCCAGAACAACATCTGACAGGCACTGGTACGCAAAAATGGCCAACATGCGTTGCTTCCAGGTATTGTAGTTCTTCCCAGAGAACTTTTGGTTTCCAACATGATGTTGGTCAATGTAGCCATAGATGATTGTAAAATACTGAACTTAGCCGATAAATAATGGCAAAATTTTTGCAATCTGCCCTCAACCAGCTCCAAATCAACCAATTTCTCCTCAAATCTGCCAACTCAAGAAATTAGAAGTAAAAAAAAAACACCAGATCTTCAAAGCTGGGCACCAATTTGGGTAAGAACAGACCAATCTGGCTTTTAAAACCGAAAAATCAAATGAACCCGGCTCCGGCTGATCCGAAACCCTTTCGGCTCCTTGAGTGTGCTACGCTGGCTCTTCACTCGCTCCCAGACTCCGTGGCCCTAACCTCGCTCTGATACCATGTAACGGAAATCGAGCACACACAGAAACCAAGATAACTTGAATAAGGTTATCTGTCTTTATTCAATCAATGAAATAAGAGAGCAAATAGCTTTCTTATATAGGTTACAATCAAGTAGAGTCAAACTACTTTATGAATGTAGGATAAAGTGAAAATATAACCTAAAAACAAATCTCTGACCTAAAGGCAAATAAATTAACCTAAAGTCACTTTGACTTTATTAATGCCCAAGTCTAATTTCTAATTGACCATTATAAACTAATATTTAATTTAACATATTCTATTCTTGTCAGGGTTACACGTGGAGGTAAATACCTCCCGCAGCTACCATAATATCAACACAACATTCTCACAAAAATGTCATGAAGCATAGTCTTCAAATTTTATGGGAGAATGGACTCTATCCCCGACAACGATGCCAAAAATATTGCCTCCCAACTTGTACTTGATGATAAAATCCCTAATCCACATGGTATGACCCGAGAGGGAACTATTAGGACAGTCACCATTGTTACCGAAGTCACCTATCCTCTTCACTTTAGGCCGACTCTCCTCTGACTCAAGGGTGTATCCCTAGTAGGACTACGAAAGCTAAGCAATAAGGCGCAAGGTGATATCAGAGTAGCGTTAGTAAGACAATATTTTTGGTTTTTTCAAAAGAGTTTAAAGAGTGATGGTAGGAAGTAGAGATTAGTGCCAATCCAACAAGGGCAATGGAGTCAAAGGGCTGTCTAAAAGGGCTTATTTTCTTATGTGTTAGCAATGGAAATAATGCTAGAAGACTATATAATCTCCACCCTAAGCTTGTTGGAATTAATGCAGAAATTCTACATGGAAGGGGTCCAAAAGGATCCTCCTTCAACTAGGTAGCTTAACTTTACCCTAGAAATCGAAATCAGTGAGCTTGCTAGAATTCTTAGAAGATATATAAAGCAAACTATTGATTATCAAAGACTCAGATAACAAAGGAGAGAAGAGGTGTTACCACACATGGTAAATTCCTTCTGTTGTTCCTCAAAATTGCCCCTGGCTAGGGAACAATGTCAAGGCACCTCTATGAGGCTTAGATAAAGCCTCCCCTCTTTAGGCTTTCTTGAAAGAATCCAGAAGCTGGTGGGGGTAACCCTCAATCAAATGATATTCAATAAAGCTCATGCACAAAAGGAAATAAAATAAAATTTAAAAGGGGAAAGATCATGTAAACATGGATAAACATCTGAATAACAAATTACACGAACAATCTAATCAGAGAGGGCACTGTAATCCCCATTTTCCTAAGTTATAGATGATGGAAGAAATAAAGAAGATTACTTTAAATACCAACGTGTAATATTTAAAGTAAAACAAAAATGAGCCAGGATACTAATGGAAGTTGACAATCCATTAATATCAATGACCTTGAAGAAAATGCGCTATCAAATGATATGCATGATGTAGCTATGTAAATGTAATTCAAGAAATCTAAACAATCAATATCAAAGCCATGTCCAGTGAGGTGTGCACCAGACTGTTTCAACATAAACTCTGATATAAAAATTATTATAATCACTAAAGCAAAGATAAATGCAGTGTCATGAGATAATATATATCAGCCATGAATTTAAGCAGACATAATCAAAACTTTAATGAAGGTTTAGAAAGCAAAACAGATAAAATATTGAACGTGTCAAAAATCCATCAAATAATTACTTCCTAACCAGATTCCCGAAAAATTTAGACAACTAAAAAAATGATAGAGATGAACAAAAGAAAGATTACAAACTGAAGAAAACAAAGAAAAGAATCCTCTCATCAGATTAAATTCGTGCAAAGAAATTATTATAGGTCTTCATGATTTTACAGACTCAGCCCAGACGAGAGCTACGCTTTGTTCCTTCCCCACGGAGCCGATCCCCTTCTAAGTGCATGACGCTCTCCTTTTATCTTCTCTGGTGGCCGAGTTTCGGTTTCTTTGTACGTAACTACTTTTCCAAAATTGGAAAAGTTAGTTAAATAAACTCTTGCTTAGTTAAGATACAAAGGCGAAGAAGTTTAAATTTTATTACATCTTTTGGGAGTTTACTTTGCCATCATGATAATAACTAATTCTTACATTTATTTAAAATGCCATTTGTCATATTTGTTCCACGTATGCAACAATTGCTAGAATTGAACACCTTTTCTCATAGTTTTTACCAATCCATGCTTCTTCCACCGAGTCAATCGAGAGGCAACCAAATAGAGATTATTGTTCATCAGCCAGGAATGAGAATAAGCTGTAAGCACAGATTTCCTTGTCGAAGACGTCCATCATATAATTTCAAGGCATGGAGCCTCCTTGTACCATTCTGAATTCATATAGGCCCTGAGCAAATGAAGACAAATACTCTGTTATATGGTAAGTGGATCCATGAGGCTGGATGAGGAAGCGTTCTAGCATTCCCTTTGTAAACCCTAACTCTCTTAATATCTGGATGATGGCGATCTGGTGTCCTTTGTCGATTATCAACCTCCAAAAGAGATAGGTGTTGAGTGTATGGTGTGACTCATCGACGTCTTTTAATCATTTGGATGCTGAATATTATGGCATGCAAAATACTTCTATCTAGATATGGTGGTTCAGTAATATGGGTTCCATGAGTTACAACAAACCAACTGTCGATAAAATGTAAACCTGCAAATCCATTTGAAAAACATTACTCAAAGTAGTGATGGTCAATGCTTCTCTCTTCTCCTCAGTGATAATTTCTCAGAATGTTGAGTTGTCAATGAAATTCTCGAATCATCTGGTTGGAGAATTAGAGAGGCTATTTTGGAGTTGAAGTCGCAGGCAGCGTCACCGCATATATATATGTATATATATATTTCATTTAAACAATGACCATCCACGCTGTACAAATAAAAATAAATGTTGGGCGTGAATTCCATGTTCTTCCTCGCCATGTGAAAAGGAAAACCCTAAGACGGATTTTCTAGTACATGCCAAGGCGTGGTCTCCTTTGCCAAGGTGAGAATAAGAGCATGCTCCTTCTATTCGTGTGCAACTGTCCAAGAGATACACGTGCAACCTGCAGATCTGTTGGTTGTCAGATCAGAGCGTTGAAAAAAAATGCAAAGGAAGCTGATAATGATAGATTCAATATCCATAACATTTCTCCACGTCAATATGGGGAATGAGAATCCAAGAGTGCCCTTGAAGAACCATGGCATTGATCAATGACAAAAACCTCTTCGATTGTAAACTGGTGCACGATTTAACCTCCATGAGCATATCCGAAAGATCCAAGCATTCCAAAAACTTCTTGATCGACGGTTAATAATAGCTTCGAAGTGAAAAGCACACAGAGTTTAATATTTTACTTTGCTTCCAAAAACTCCAATGATCGACGAGACCATTTAATGGACGGTCAACATCTATTTTTGGTTCGGACATGCTCGTGTCATAACGTGGCTTTAGTTATCTGAAGGCTCTGTTCCTGCAAAAGTACAATAACTTATTAAATGATAGTGTGGTTATGATGCCCAATTGTATATCGTAACATGGTTCTAATCAAGACATGAACTATCGATTACAATTACTATTCCAAATATATTATATATAAATATAGGAATGTGTTCTATTATTTATTTTTTAAATAAACAATTATATATCGGTTTAATGTTTATAATGTATATACGCTTATAATATAATCTATATAAATTTTGTATTTATGATGTTATCATATATACATATGCATTTAACACATAGTGATAAACCATATTTATTATTATAAAGTGATAGCCTCTATTATGCATATCCATGTTACTGATCAAAAGAAAATATCTTAAATGAAGTTTATTATTAACTCATACAAGCTCATATCAAAATAGACATGATGATAAACAAAAAATACTTTGAAATATGTCAATTTGATTTGGTAATGAATCTTGATTTGACTATGGCTTATTAGGGATAAATCATAAGATTTAGGTTCATGGCTTTGAATTAAAGATTGCTTTAATGTCATTAGGATAGACATCAAATGGTATGGATTAGGGGAATATTTGAAAATTTTTGAAGGAGCATTTTGAGCTACAACACCTTCCAAGTGGTAGATTTTACCCTTGTTAAGACTATTCTCCACACCCTAAAATCAGATCTGAAAACAACTTAAAATCTGCATGGAAAACAATGATAATTGTAGGAATTCTGCCCCTAAGAATTCATTGACAGAGTCCTCTCCGTTCGGGTAGGTGCATGCCAAGCTCGGGGGGGTGTCCTTGGGTTTCTTTCTTGCTGTCCGCTACATATAAATATGCAAAATGAAACAATATAACAGCAAATAAAGAAGATTATGGCTACATTTAGACAACCAGAGTTTTAAAATATGTTTTTTTTAAAGGTTTTGGTAGGATCCCTTCAATCGTTAGCTCAAAATAAGAAATGAATACATGTAGAATGCGATATCAAACAGTGGATAATACCCAAATGATATGCAAAAAACTTTTGAACCATAAACAAATCACAATCTAAAACACCAGTAAACCAAAAAGGCTTGGTACAAGCGCATCAAGATTTTATTTCTGTAGATGTCAAGAGGCTGGCTGTGCCAAGGAAACAGGTACAAAAATGGTGTAGTGATGATCCCTGCATAGGAGAATAGAAGCTAAGGAAGAGAAGAGAGAAGAGAGATACCTGATGTAGAGTGTCGTAGACGAAGAAGATCCAACCCTTTGACAATTGAGAGCAGATGTATAAATAGACTAGGAGAGAGGAGGAGGGTGCATATCCCAAGGAGAAACACGACGCATGAATGGATGGATGTGGAAGGTGAGGCCATGCACTCCGCTGAATGAGGAGAGAGTGGACCTAAGGGGGGAGTTAATTGAGGGAGAGAGGGAGTTAGGGAGAGAAAAGGGGAGTTAGGTGGGTGACAAAGGGAGGTAGGGAGAGAAAAAAGGAGGCGCTCTAGTTAGGTGAGAGAAAAAAGGCGGGTGTGCCCCATGAAGGCCATGCGCCCCTCTTGAATGAGGAGAGGGTGGAGCAAAGGGGGGAGTAAATTGAGGGAGAGAGGGAGTTAAGTGAGAGAAAGAGAGGGAATTAAGGAGAGAAAAAAGGTAGGCGCTCCAGTTAGGTGAGAGAAAAAAGGTGGGCGCCCAAATGATTCATCCATCTACCTCGTGGGCCCCACCATGCGCCACCCTAGCGCCCAACTAATGCATGCGCTCCATATCTTGCCATATGTCACTCCTAGAGATTGCCACGTATGACTTTCTAAGATTGCCACATGTCACTTCTAGAAATTGCCAAATGTCGAAATCAAAACTTGCCACATGTCACCTCCACATGGATGCCATGTGGCACCCTGCATGGCCTGCTCCTAAAAGATAGGAAGTGTCCACATGTGCATGAGATTATACTCATCGGACTCGGAATCTCATGAGGAGTCCAAATATGTGATTAGAATTGCCATGCACCCAACAACAAAAAATGAAAAATCTTGCATGTGGCTCAAAAGTACCTCATTGGATCTAGAATCTCGCAAAGACTCTGAGTATGCCAACATCACCGACATGCAAGTCTCTAGGCACTATCTCCTAAAAAATAGGGAAATTGCCAAAACGAATCATCTCTCTGTAAACCAAATGAAAACTGCCCAGCCTCTGTCTCTGCAACAAAGAAAACCAACTAACCAATCTTTGTACCTGATCTCAACTGAAACCAACCTTGGCTTGACCAAGTGCTATCTCTAGAAGAATTAACTGAATGTGAGTAAGTGAAATATATTGGCCCCTAACCCTTAGGATTTCCAAGTGAGAAAATCTAGTGCTTAACAATGGCGACTCAAGGGGGTGAGATCCCCCCGTGGGATGTCAAGAACCTGAAAATCTCTGAATCTGTAACTGTAAATGGTCCTCTGTGATGAAGAATGCTTGTATACTAAGTTACCTGACACACCCATACCCCCCTCCGTGTCGTGTGTCATTTGTGTCCGATACGACATGAAGGCAATACGTGCCAGAAACGAGTTTGCATTGTGTCTGGCACGTGCAAAAATCGCGTCTCGAAAAAGCGACACGTGTCCCGCTAAAAAGAGAGCCCGCGGCCCATAAAACTGTTTTTTCACTTCTTTTTTTGCTCATTTGTCTCACAGGTTGGAGCATAAGGCGATTTGGAGTGCAACAAAGGTTTTTAACTTTTAGTGGAGTGTGAAAAGGGATTCCAAGTGCCAAGCAAGTGGATTTGTCCACCATTCTTCAAGTTTTTTGCTACAACAACAATCCAAGAACTTTGCTACAACAGTCATGGTTCAATCATCAAGGGCAGCTGGAAAAGGGCAAAAAAAGGGAGGAATTTCCTCACTAATGTTGTCTCCTCTCCTTCCTTTTCAATAGGGTTTGCTAGTGTTCCATCTGTTGGAAGTGGGGCTACAACAACAATTTTCAAATGTTGAAAAACCACTCTTTTAGCAAGACAACAGGCTCAAGATTCAAAGTATACATTGTGGAAGTATGTAACAAGACATCAAGGGCCTAGGTCCAAGTTGAAGGGAGGAGGTAATGTTCTTTAGACATGTAAATTTTGCAAGAATCAATAAGAACACCTACTTCCAAGTAAAGGGCCATTTGTTGGGCACACCTTGTGGATTTAGACCATGTCAAGGAGTGAATGAATCCCAACGAAGAGAATTGGAAAGAGAGGCCCATGTTGGCGAAGGGATCATGGCAACAACATCTAGGAGAACCAAGAATGAGGATCCTCTTCCATTCTTGAGGAAACCATCTAGCAATTACCCATTTGGGGGTGGGAGTGCAGTAACAAAAAAGAGGCCCGCAATGGGTCCAATGGACAAGATATTTCAGCAAGAGAAACGAGATGAGATGGATCTTACCATTGGGTTTTTTTCTATCTCAACTTCATCTCATTTAATGTTACACAGTCTCTTTTGTTTGAGATGTGTCGAGGTCTAGCTCAAGGGGCACCAACAGGGTACATGCCTCTTGGTTCAGAGAAGCTTAGAACCACATTGTTGGTTAAGGCAAAGAAGGAGGTGGATAAAATGCCAGAGCCTATTAAATTAGCATGGCCCTCATCTGGTGTTAGTGTTATTTCTGATGGTTTGACAAATGTAGCACGTCATCCACTCATCAACTTCATGGTGTTTTCCTTGAATGGACTAGTCTTTTTGAAAGCGGTGGATGCTCTTGGAAAATACAAGGATGCACATTATATGGGTGAGTTGTTGTTAAGTACCATATACTTGCATACAAAAATACCACAAATATTCAAAGACAATATAGAAAACTTCCCACTTTATTATTATGAAAACCCTTAAGGTGGGGCAACACCATACAATGTATCCTATTATGGAAGGGATCCTCTCTTGTTCACTTGCCTCTTCGAAGGGGCAACCTCCTAATGAGCTGCACGCTCCAAATACAATACTTCTTCTTGACTTCCCATTACATTGCTTGAACCCCTTTATATAGTGCCACCAATCACCTAAGAACATTGTAGAGGAGGAACCTTGTAATAAGTCCTCTTACATTTATTATGTTCACACCAATATATCTAACTACCATAGTGGGCCTTATTTAATAATATAGTGGACCTAGTCCACTTTACATTGAATGGCCTCCACTATTATCACTATGGGCCCTTCAGGCCCCCCCCATTACCTCTCTCGCTACACTACATTCCATCCCCTTTATGGAAGCGTTGTCCTCAACGCTTGTTATGAGGGTGTACAACCATATACTAGGGTCCCATGGATAAGTGTGGACCATGATGCTGAAGTAGGTTGGAGGATCAGGGTCCCATGTAGAAGTACTAGCCACCATGTTGAAGTAGTCCAACCGCCACTGTAAACTTGGGTCCCATGTCCAAGTGCTCATGTGAACTCTACTTTGAAGATATCGGGACGCAATGGGCAACTGAAAATGATGCTCCAAAGATTGAAACTGGTCATGTGGATCCAAATATGTAGAACTAGTAAAAAAATCATCCACTAGTACTGTAGAATAAGAAAACTGAAGAAGAATATGCATAGAAGGCTTGTGTGTACTCTCCAGGATGTACTCTACATGAGGTGGAGTAGAGTCATCAAATAAAAGATGGAAGTGGTTGTCATCCCATAAATGACAAATATCCATATACTAATCATCACAATTGGTCTCAAAATCATACCAAGCATATGCTTCTTGATTGTATTCACCCTTGATGGCCTGCATAATATACCTTTCTTGTCTTTCAAGTTTGATCTCTTGAAATGTTGACTTGATGTCTTCTAGCTGCCGTTGAATTTCTACGATGATTTGAGGATGAATATCCTTTGGAAATACTAATAGGATACCAAAAGAAAGCTCTTAAAATTCTCTATCCAATGGTATTGATCTGGTAGCAATCTGAGCACCTTGTGAAAAGTTATGAGCTTTGCAGTCCTGTTGTTAGCACAAAGACCCTAGAAAAATGGCCGATTTTGAATCGGCAATATCTTCACTTCCGAAGCTTTGATTTGGGTGATTTTTTTTTTTGAAATGGACTATTTTTGAAAGAGGAACTTAGATATGTGATTTGTTTTGGCAAATTCGGTCACTGGTGCTACAAAAATCAACAAAATCTTGCGGCCGTCTGTGAAAAAACCCTGAAAAATAGCAGATTTTAAAACCTTGCTCTGATACCAATTGTTGGCCGTCTGCGAAAAAACCCTGAAAAATAGCAGATTTTAAAACCTTGCTCTGATACCAATTGTTAAGTACCAGATACTTGCATATAGAAACACCACAAATATTCAAAGATAATATACAAAAACTCCCACTATATTATTATGAAAACCCTTGAGGTGGGGCAACACCATACAATGGATCCTATTATGGAAGGGATCTTCTCTTGTTCACTTGCCTCTTCGAGGGGACAACCTCCTAATGAGCTACACGTTCCAAATATAATACCTCTTCTTGACTTCCCATTACATTGCTTGAATCCCTTTATATAGTGCTACCAACCACCTAAGAACATTCCAGAGGAGGAACCTTCTAATAAGTCCTCTTACATTTATTAAGTTCACACCAATATATCTAATTACCCTTCGGCCCCCCCATTACCTCTCTAGTTACAGTACAATTGTTCATTAAAGTTATTGAAGATGTATGTGTTGATTCTTGTGTGCAAATTATTACAGATAATGCACTTGTTTGCAAGGCTGTTGGCATGATTGTGGAAGCTAAATATCCACAAATATTTTGGATACCTTACATTATTCATTCCTTGAATTTAGCACTTAAATCCATTGCTCCAGATGTGACATGGATCATAAGTCTTATTGAGGATGCACGCCATATCCACAATTTTGTACAAAACTATACCAATGCCCTCACAATCTATAAAGAGTACACATATATCATTGTTGAAGATTGCAGATACACGATTTGCCTCCTCATTCATCATGCTTAAGAGGTTGAGGGAGGT
This sequence comes from Picea sitchensis, assembly GCA_010110895.2. Classification (NCBI taxonomy): domain Eukaryota; kingdom Viridiplantae; phylum Streptophyta; class Pinopsida; order Pinales; family Pinaceae; genus Picea; species Picea sitchensis. The sequence continues at coordinate 130,633 of SNQJ01S0010059.1, read as the reverse complement.
CAAGCTTGCTCTTGGGTCCATGGTTATTTTATAGTTTTTGTCTTTTTGGAGAAAGACAGATCATGTTTCTTCAAAAAGGGTCAAGGATACAGTGCTAGATGATGCTTAGTGGGAGAGGGTAGATCTTACCATTAAAATCATGGACCCTATCATCTCTTTGTTACGGTTTGCATCATGCCCTCTTCTACAACAGTTAGCCACGAGGATCCTCTCTTGGGTTACTTCATCCTCTTGATGTGAGAGGAATTGGAGCACATATGGGAATTTGTACAGTTTGAAGAAGAGTAGGCTTGAGCAGTCCAAGGCAGAGACAATGATGTATGTGCACACCAACCTTCGTTTTATTTACAGGCAGAGGGAGGAGTGGGTGAAGGAAAAGACAAAGATATGGGATGTGTTTCTTGATGATATGGGCAAAGTTACCAGAACCGAATCCGTCGTTGAACCGGTTGACCCAAAAAACCGGAACCGGAAAAAAACCGGTCACTAAAAATACATAAAATATTCAAATTTTGAAAAAAAAGAAGATATTCATGTGCATCCAAACCATTATACACAAATTTGCAAAGTTTCTCATATATATATAACAAGTAATAGTGTATAAAACCAAAATAACACTAAGAGTAAGTGCACTCCATAGTCATATGAATATCCGAATCAAAATACATCATCAAAAAGGCTCTAAATGGCCTATAAAGTCCAAAAATAACTCTAGAGTCTAGGCTAGACTCTAGAGAGTAGAGACTACTCAATCTAATAATCTGAATCTGCATACTGAAACTTAGACTCGGACTCGGACCCAGACTCAGACTCAGAGTTATCATCTACATCCTCAACATGAGTAGACCAACAAGGGGATTTTGAGCCTGACTTGATTCCTCTGGTCCAGAAGGCAAAGATACAGGTGCAACATCAATGCACACATTCTCTTGATGTGGCTCAGGATCCAAATTCATCCAGGAAAGGTCTTCATTGTCAAAAGCTGCTGGCCGAGTCTCCACAACCCAATCTGATGAGGAATCAACATTATCCAAGAATATGTTGTTGGATTCAGGGGTCTTGTTCAGCAACTGGTTGCGCCTCAACCTAAGGTTATACTGAACAAATACCATATCATTCAACTGTTTTTGCTCTAAATGGTTTCTCTTCTTCGTGTGTATACGCTCAAAAACATTCCAGTTGCGTTCACACCCAGAAGCACTGCATGTCCGGCTCAATATCCGAACTGCAAATTTCTGCAATTATGGCACTTTCTACCAAATTGTTGCCACCAATAAGCTGCATGTAAAGACAAAGAAGATTTAGCAAAGGAGTTTGAAAGTTTGATTTAATTTTTGCCATGAATAATATAATTGAAAGACTTTACAATTACGTACCTGGTGCATCTTTTGCTCTACTTCGAACAACCATAGCCATGCTAAAGGTACCAATACTCTCATTGAAATGCAAGAGTTTGTTGTGTATCTCATCTTGTTTGTTGGAATCAAGGACCATGCGCTCAATGCATTTGTATAATCCTTCTCTTACCTCCCCATTTGCTTCAAAATCTTTTGTGTAATGGTACCTTTCAAAGAGTTAAAACTTAAGAGTCAATGAGTTTGAACTTTGAAACATTAGCTAAAGTTTAAACATTTGCAATTAAAATTTAATAATATATCTTAAAAACTTTGAAATTACTTACTACTTACCTAGGATTCAAGTAATATCTTGCAGCATGTAAAGACCGATGGAGTTGTTTATTCCATCTTTCATCAATGATTCTCCACAAAGGAAGATACTTTTGTCTTTTACCTTGATATGCTTCCTTTATTGCCTCCTTGGCTTGATCCATGGCCTCATAAACAAAACCCATGGCTGGTTTATCACCATCCACCATTCTCAAGACTTTCACAAGAGGCGCACTAAATAGCACTATCTCCTCTGCCCTTTTCCAAAA
>SNQJ01S0010059.1:114826-128454 GCA_010110895.2 Picea sitchensis | reverse complement strand
TTTACCTTGTTCCACTGTTTTTTTCACCCATTCAATTTTCCCAATATCCTCAAGCATGAGGTCCAAACAATGGGCTGCACATGGAGTCCACCAAATGGTACGATGCTTTTCCTCTAACATCCTTCCAGCTGCAACATAATTTGAGGCATTCTCTGTGATAACCTGTACAAACTCAACTACTTCATCCAAAAGACGAAATAGTAAATTTGCATCTTTCACTTGATCAGATGCATCCACTGATTTAAGGAACATAGTTCCTTTAGGGAAAGCAATAAGGAAGTTGAGAATGGTGCGGCATCGCTGATCAGTCCATCCATCAGACATGATTGTGCACCCTGTTTTAGACCATGACTCCTTGAACTCTATGAAGTATTCCTTTACTCTTTCAACTTCATTTTTTAAAAGATTCCCCCTAATATCCTCATAACCAGGTCCCTTGAGGCCCGAACCACATGAAGCTACAACATCCAACATAGGTTGATAATAAACAGACCTTGCAGCATTGAAAGGTATGTCTGCATCATACCACCACCTAGCAATGCATTCCCAAGCAACCTCCCTTTCTATCTTCTTCCATTTGGCATCAATAGTGGGGCTGAGCACCAAGAGTAGTGCTAGGTACAAAAAATGACTCAAGGTTACCACGAGGCCTTTTGGATGCTGATGCACCAACACCACTTCCACCTACATGTTCTACTTCTTCCCTAGGATTGGTATAAGGATCACGCCCATGGATTGGGAAAACAAAGGATTCCTCAAAACTAGGCATTCTATCTTGAAGATCACTATCAAATCGAGTTCCACTACTACTTCTCCCCAACTCTTTTCAAACCTTCTTATTCTTGGCTTTATCTGATTGAAAGGCATCAAGAAGGCCCTGCATCTCAGCTTTTAGTTCATCAGAAACTTTCAAGCATGGTTTTATATTCCCCCTTGCATGGGCTAAATGTTGCTTGATCCTATGAATACCTCCCCCACCAACCTCCTTTTGGCAATAATTACAAACCATTTTCTCATCAATCAATTGACAATAAAGCCATGCTGGATCCCTCTTTTCTTTAGGAGCCATGGAAACAAATAAAAATTTGCAAATAAAAACCCTATGTTTTTTTAATTGCTAGGAGAAAACAACAATAATTTTAAGGAGAAAACAACAACAATTTTAAGGAGAGTAATCACTATGGTTTTTGGGAGTAAGTGCATAGTTTACATACCTTGAAATCTGCCGAAAAAAACAAGCTCCAAATCTGCCCAAGAAAACTTGTCCAAGTCTGCTCCAAATCAGCTCCGAATATGCTCCAAATCTGGTCCAAGAAACTCAGCAAAAGAACTCTCCAAATGATCCCAACAATTAGCTCTTCAAATCAGCCTAGCAAACTTTCCAAATCAGCTCTGCAATCAACTCTCTAAAATCAACAAAAACCCTTAGCTCACAAACTCAAAAGAACCCAAATGAGTAGTGTGAGTGAAATAGAGGGGGTGGGGTTGCTTTTATAGTTTTATTAGGGGCTCTAGACAATTCTAGAACCTTCCCATGCATGCCCCTTTTCTTATTTAAAACAAAATTTGATTTCCCCCACTTTTCTGGCCGTAAGTCATCTTCATGGAACCGACCGGTTCGAGGAAAAAAATCGGTTCTGTACGGAATTGGTCAAAGGCGGTTTGATGGGGCGGTTTGAACCGGTGGGGTCCAGTTCTGGTAACCTTGGATATGGGTTTGGACAACAGTGTTGAGCTGGCATTGGCCAACATGGATCTTAATGACCCAGTGCTAGAGTGATATTCCTCTTGAGGGTTCATCCTCCACAGTAGCAGATCCAGTTGGACAGATTGGATTGGATGTAGAGGAGCCGGAGGTTGGAGTTGAGAGTAGTGGCGGTGGCGCTGACTTTGATGCTGATGACATGGAGGACTACTGACAACCTCGTGCTATGGGATTCTTCCATCTATAGTTCTAGTATCTACCTTATTTTGTATTTGCCAATGGCATTCCCACCTATAGTATCCTGTAGGCTGTAGCAATGACTCAGGAGTCAGTGTCTATGTAACACATTTTGATTTTGATGACTTAATGAGAAATCTGCAGTTTATGGTTCGAATTTCTTGTGTGTTTCAATGCTTGTCATTATGATTTTAATATTTATCATCATTGATGTAGTACTAGTTGTATGATTGAATTTGTATCATCATCATGTAATTGTTTTATTGATTATTTCATTTTTGTATGTTTTATTAATTATTTTATTTTTGTATGTATAATTCATAATTTAATATCTATATAAAGTGTCCTCAGTGTCATGTTTTTGGGGTCGCTGTGTCACATGTCGGATACTCGTATTTTTGTGTCCTCTGTGTCTCGTGTCCCCATGTCAGGTGACTTAGCCTGTATATAAAGATAAATGACCCCCAAAGGTAATCCGTGATGCCAAAATGTCTATCCAATGGGCAATGGAGTCAAATATATACATGCCCCCCAACTGATTGACTGAAAATGGGGGCCTCATTCCATGTCTTCTATTTACAACCACCATATCTGTACACCTTTCCCAGTGGAAAATGAGTCGAAATCGACACCTGGGAAGAGGTCGTCTAGTTAGATGTCAATAATGTAAACACCTGCTAGGCACGAAAGTACCCCACCAATAATGCAAATGGGCCCTAAGGTACGAGCACAACCTGTCAATGTGAAAAATGTCCTGATGTCGAAAATTGACAAGGATCACTTGATCAAGGCCCAATGATGGTTAGCCTTGTCGGTGTTAAGTTTTGGTACCTTGGGAAGTGGTCCCCTAGTGTTATTGATGTGCCTAACATTAAAGGGGGAAAAGTACCCCTCCCTTAACTTTATGTTAAAAAGTCGAAGTGACTTTATGAGCTCATTAAATGCTAAAGTGACTTAGGGAACTTAAGTGAAGGGGGAGATTTAATCTCCTCCCTTTATCTTGGAAAGCTAAGATCTAATCTTAGCCTTTGATCCCTAGGTCAAGCATCTGAGAAGACTTAAAGCAAAAGAAGAGGAAGAGGGGGGTGCATTGTTCACTTGAGAGAGTGAGGAGAAGAGGAGATGAAAGGGCACAAGGAGAAGGAAGGAAGGGCACACTTGTTGAGGCGCACTTGCTGTAGAAGAAGGAGGGTGCGAATTCCAAGGAAAGGGCAGTGCATTCATTGTGTTGTGCTGGGCGCTAACCCCCATGAGACCTGTCTGCTTAATGCTGAAAGGACAACGCTCTTGTTGAGGAAAAGGGGTGTGATTTTCTAGGAAGCTACTGGCTTGAATTTCAAGGGAATATTGGGCTGCTAACTTGAGATAAGTTGGCTGTTATTTAAGCTCAGTTTCTCTACTGTAATTCCTTAAAAGCTCCTGAATAAATTTCGTTTCACTGGTTTTCTCCTTGGGGGTTTTTCCAGGGTCATGTTGGCCAAAAATATTGTGTAAAATTTCTGTGGTTTGCATGTTTAAATTCTCAGCATTTAAGTGGTAAAGATCTAGAGGGTATTTCATGTTTTAATAACTTTTGAAAGAGTAATTTGGGACAACAAACTTTTCTTAATCTTACCTTACAACAACAACATTAAATTAACATGAAACCAATACCGAAGGCAGCCTTGAAACAGTTGTAAAAAAAAACAAGTTATTAACTGCCTAAAGTACCTCGAAAATATTCATGGTATCAGAGCCTAAGGGCACAAGAGAGCTGGAATAAGTTGCAAACAGTGGACTGAATTTTAACTCACCTTGACAACATATTTCTTTGGTCATTTAAACATCAGTTGGTAGCCATGTCAGTTGGAGGGTTGAGGGTGGAGGATAGGTTAGCAGGAGCCGAAAATTGGTCTCCATGGAAGGCTAGGATAGTTTTGATCTTGAAGGAGGATGAGCTATGGGATATTGTGGAGAGTCCTATGGTTCCTCCTACAGATGCAGTGCTCTTGGCAGAGTTTAGGAAGAGAAACATCAAGGCCAAGAGGACTATTCTAGATGCAGTCAAAGACCATATAATTCCTCATGTGTCTGGTAAGGACTTTGCATTTCAGATGTGGCAGTCCTTGTGTGGTCTTTACCAGAGCCAAAACCAAAACTGGAAGATGGTGCTCCAGGAGAAATTGAGGGGCACTAAGATGACTAAGACCGATTCCATCGCTTCATTCCTCACGAGGTTTTCACAGATACATGATGAGTTGGCAACTGTGGGGGAGGTAGTGAATCCAATAGAGTTGGTGAGGACAACCTTAAATGGATTCTCCAAACCATGGGAGTCCTTTGTACGAGGCATTGTAGCTAGAGAGCATATTCCTAGTTGGGGGAGGCTATGGGATGACTTTGTTCAGGAGGAGCTCAGGATTGGTTCAGGATCTAGTAGTTAGCAACGTGGTGGGGATGATGGTGAGGATCTTGCTCTTTCTGCAAAGGGCAAGAAGAAGACCAAGAAGGGTCCCAAGGGTGGGGCCAAGCAGCAACAGAAGGAAGGTGAGAAGAAGAAGGATATGAGCAACGTTAAATTCTTTGCTTGTCAGAAGATGGGGTACTATGTTGAACAATGTCCCAACAGGAAGAAGAAGCAGGGTGGTACAACAACATCAACTGAGGTGGATGAGTTCACCTCTCAATTTGAGCAGGAGTTTTCCTTGCTTATCAGTTGGTCTACAGTTGAGACACCATCCAGTATATGGTACATAGATAGTGGAGCATCCAATCATATGTTTGGTGTTAGAGAGCACTTTACTGATCTCACAGAGTTAGGGGTAAATTTGGAGATAATGCTTGGGAATAACACCATAGTCAGGGTGGCTGGGCATGGCAGAGTTTCCTTTTAGAGGGAGTTGAGGCCACCCATAGTGTTCAGGGATGTCTTGTATGTCCCTGGGCTAAAGAAGAACCTGATATCGGTTTCCACCATTGAGGATGGGGGATTTGAGGTGTCTTTCCGAGATGGACAGGTCCTCATTCACCCTAAGGGGTTCGGTATCACATCAACTAGAGTGATTGGGACTTGTGAGGGGAAACTGTATAGACTTATCTTTCAAACATTACATGCTTTGGCTAGTAGCACTAGCAACAATCAGTTGTGTGAGCTGTGCCATTGGAGGATGGCTCACTTGCATCATGGAGCTCTGAGGGTGTTGAGGGAGATTGTGATAGGGTTGCCATAGTTCAACATTGAGGATCATGAGGTTTGCAGGTGGTGTGCTCTTGGGAAGTACACCAAGACTATCTTTCCGAGTAGTGACAACAGATCAACTGGGATACTTGATTTGGTACACTCTGATGTGTGCGGGCCCATGTTATCAGTTTCCTTGGGTGGATGTGAGTACTATGTGACATTCATTGATGACCACTCTAGGAAGACTTGGATCTATTTCCCGAAGACCAAGAGTGAGGTCTTCAAGAGGTTCCAAGAGTTTAAGGTTTTTATGGAGAACCAGACAGGGAGGAAGATCAAGGTCTTGAGGTCGGACAATGGGGATGAGTATACCTCCACAGAGTTTAGAGACTTCTGCATCCAAGAGGGTATCAAGAGACAGTTGACCGTTCCTTTTAACCCCCGACAGAATGGGGTTACTAAGAGGAAGAACAGGGCTATTGTCGGTGCAATGAGATCTATGTTGCATGATCAAGGGTTACCATTTTTCTTATGGGCTGAGGCTTGTAGTACTGTAGTGTATCTACAGAACAAGAGTCCACATAGAGCTCTGGGGAGCAAGACTCCCGAGGAGGCCTTCACTGGGAGGAGGCCAGATGTTGGACACCTTCGCATATTTGGGTGTCTGACTTTCTCTCATGTCCCTTTTGAGAAGAGGACAATGTTGGATCCCACAATAGAGAAGGGGATCCTAGTTGGATACAACAAGGTCTCAAAGGCCTATCGAATCTACATACCAACACTGAGGAGAGTTGTTGTGAAGAAGGATGTTATATTCGACGAGGATAGAGCTTTCCAAAGATCTTTTGAGTTGAGAGACAGAGTTGAGGAGGTCCCATAGGTACAGGATGATACATCACAGGGTACACAACCACATGTGTCTAGTACACTGAGTTCAGGGGTGACTGGTCCACCTAGTACAACTACAGGATCACAGGTGTCTGGTACTCAGACCACAGGTGCACGTGCTTCAGGATCTCAAACTTCTATAGTGAGATCTATGGATGAGATTGAGGGGCATGAGGGTATTGCTCCACAGGAGGTTACTTCAGGGAAGAAGAACCCAAGATGGTTTTAGGAGACTGTGAAGGAAGCCAAGGAGGATGTTGGTGAGCCCAAGAAGCTTATGAGAGAGAGTAGAGCACCAAAGAGGTTTAGTACCTACTTGGCCATGGTGACTAGCATCACAAATTCCGAGCCCACTATTTTTTAGGAGGCAACAGACCAACAAGTCTGGAGGGATGCCTTGAGGAGGAGTATGATTCCATAATGCGAAATCATGTGTGGGAGGTGGTGCTTAGACCAGAGGGGAAGTCGGTGGTGACTTCCAGGTGGTTGTACAAGATTAAGTATGCTGTAGATGGCAACATTGAGAAACACAAGGCTCGTTTTTTGGCGAGAGGATTCTCTTAGGTTGAGGGGATTGATTATGATGAGACATTTGCACTAGTTGCGAGATATACTTCCATCATGAGTATCATGGCCATTGTAGCAGAGATGGGTTGGAAGATCCATCAGATGGTTGTGAAGACAACATTTCTGAATAGTCTTATAGAGGAGGAGGTATACATTGAGCAACCACAGGGGTTCGAGGTGTTTGGGAGAGAGTCCCACGTGTGCCTTTTGAAAAAGACACTGTATGGTCTGAAGCAAGCTCCACGAGCTTGGTATTCCAGGATTGACTCTTGCAGAGGATGGACTTTGAGAAGAGTGAGGCGGATTCAAATCTCTATTACATTGTTTGTGGAGAGGATACTCTCATTCTTATCCAATATGTTGATGATTTGTTTATCACTAGATGGGAGGAGCTCATAGCTGGTTGCAAGAGGGGTCTTGCTTCAGAATTTGAGATGAAGGACATAGGACTGATGCATTATTTCTTGGGGATGGAGGTTTGGCAGGAGGATGGGCACATCTTTCTAGGATAGGGGAAGTATGTAGCGGATATTCTGAGCAGATTTCAGATGGAGGATTGTAGACCCATGTCGACACCTATGGTTACCAGCTAGAGGAAGCTTAGTGCTTCTAAGTCCGAGTTCGTGGATGCCACGAGATATTGTCAGTTTATTGGTTCATTGATGTATCTGGTCAACACTAGACCAAATATTTGTTTGGTTGTGAACACTCTCAGTCAGTATATGGTGGAGCCTAGGAGAGTGCACTGGATGACAACGGAACATGTTTTGAGGTACATAGCAGGGTCAGTGGAGTATGGTTTGGACTACGTCAAAGGTGATGGTGTCAGATTGATTGGCTATACAGACTCAGATTGGTCAGGATGTGCAGTTGACAGGAAGAGCACTTCAGGGTGTTGTTTCAGGTTGGGATCAACAGTTGTTTCCTGGTTCAGCCGAAAATAGAAGTCAGTGGCACTGAGTTCTGTTGAGGAAAAGTATATGGCAGCTAGTCAGGCCAACTGTGAGGCTATTTGGCTTCGCAAGTTATTGGTTGGTCTATTTGGTCATGAGTTGAGGCCTATAATTATTCACTGTGATAATCAGAGTTGCATCAAGCTCTCCGTGAATCCAGTCTTTCACAACAGGTCAAAGCACATAGAGATCAGATACCACTTCATCAGTGATTGGGTTCAGAGAGGAGCTGTGCGGCTTGAGTACATATCTATTGATGAGTAGATTGCTGACATTCTCACGAAGTCTTTGCCAAGGGGCAAGCATGTCTACTTCAGAGACAAGATGGGAGTGGTGAAGAACACTTTCCTTGGTAAGAGGAAGTGTTAAGTTTTGGTACCTTGGGAAGTGATCCCCTAGTGTTATTGATGTGCCTAACATTAAAGGGGGAAAAGTACCCCTCCCTTACTTAACTTTATGTTATAAAGTCAAAGTGACTTTATGAGCTCATTAAATGCTAAAGTGACTTCGGGAACTTAAGTGAAGGAGGAGGTTTAATCTCCACCCTTGATCTTGGAAAGCTAAGATCTAATCTTAGCTTTTGATCCCTAAGTCAAGCATATGAGAAGACTTGAAGCAAAAGAAGAGGAAGAGGGGGGCGCATTGTTCACTTGAGAGAGTGAGGAGAAGAGGAGAAGAAAGGGTGCAAGGAGAAGGAAGGAAGGTTGCACTTGTTGAAGCACTTTTGCTGTAGAAGGAGGGCCCGGATGCCAAGGAAAGGGCAATGCATTCATTGTGTTGTGTTGGGCGCTAATCCCCATGAGAGCTATTTTCTTAATGCTGAAAGGACAGAGCTGTTGTTGAGGAAAAGGGGTGCGGTTTTCTAGGAAGCTGTTGGTTCAAATTTCAAGGGAATATTGGGCTGCTAACTTGAGATAAGTTGGCTGTTATTTAAGCTTAGTTTCTCTGCTGTAATAATTTTTTAAAAGTTCCTGAATAAATTTCTCTTCACTGGTTTTCCCCTTGGGGGTTTTTCCAGGGTCATGTTGACCAAAAATATTGTGTAAAATTTCTGTGGTTTGCATGTTTAAATTCTCAGCATTTAAGTGGTAAAGATCTGGAGGGTATTTCATGTTTTAGTAACTGTTGAAAGAGTAATTTGGGACATCAAACTTTTCTTAATCTTACCTTACAATAGTAGCATTAAATGAGCATGAAATCAATACTCAAGGCAGCCTTGAAACAGTTCTAAAACAGATCTGTTATTAACTGCCTAAATTACCTCAAAAATCTTCAGTCGAGTGCGAAATGACCGCCAATAAGGCTAATGACCATCAAGGTACTCTACTTCTGGATCATCCCCCAGATAATGTGCTGTAGTCGATAAGGGATAATCTGTCAGGAGAAGAGGCAATGATGAAATCCTCATCCCTTGGCACAAAGTAATCAAGTAAAGACCAAGATGAAAGTATGACACCATGTCCCTAGTGCTGGATGAGGGGGACTACCTACTCAAAACAAGTAGACATCAGTGAGAATGATGAAGAGACAGACAATAAGGTGACTCAAGACTCTCCTATGTCTCTTCTGTTTTACCCATCCTAAAAGATTCAAATGCTTCAGAAAACAATTAAACTGACCCTCATCCAGACTCACTCTAAAGGTAATTCTGTGGGGAAGACTGAAACAGGCTTCAACAAGACATCATTTTCTGACTCATGGCTGAAAATGCAGACATCAAGCCTACTTGGGAAAGAAAACGGTCTCATGTGAGGCACTTATTTTGCAAGAAAGAAGCATAAAAACTGACATAAAAGAAAGGAAGAACAACAAACAATAAACCAGGACTGAAAGCACACGAATGTAAATGAAAAATCTGCACAGAAAGGGGACTAAAAGCTGCTATCATAAAGCATAAACAACGAGTTAAAAATCTGAAAATGACTGGAAAATGACTAAAAAACAGCAAAGTAAATAAAGCCCAAACCCCTCAAAAGAACAAAATTTTTCTTTCTTTTTTATTCTTTTATTTTGAGGACTAAATCCTCATTGGAAGTAGCATTTTAGCCGTTGCCCATCGACTGGCAGCCCCTCATGTTCACCGTCCAAGTTGGATAGTTGAAAAGTGTTGGGCCCTACCACCATATCAATACGATATGGACCCAACCATAGACTATCAAACTTGCCATGGTCACCTGATTTTTCATTTCTCTTGTCCCAAAGCAGAACTATGTCACCAATCTGGTAGTTCTTTCCTCTTTCCGTGCAGTCAAACACCCTTTTGACTTGAGCTTTGTAATCTGTGAAGTGGGTGTAAGCTACATGCCTATCTTCTTGCAGCTGCACCAACCTGTCAATATGAAACTACAAGGCATCCTAGTTGGTTGCAAATTGACCCAACAACCTGTATATTGGTAACCTCAAATTCATGGGCAAAACTACATCGAGACCGTAAACTTCTTTGAATGGACTATTTCACGTGGCACGTGTCTTGGTAATTCTGTTAGCCGAATGTGCATATTTAAGGCTATTGTCCCAGGCTTGCTTGTTATCACCAATAGTCTTCCTGAGGATTCTGATAAGATTCTTATTGTTGGACTCTGCTAGTCCATTCCCCTGCAGATAATAGTTGGCAGAATGAGCGAATGTAATGTCAAATTTTCAGGTAATCAATGCACCCAATTTCAGATCTGAAAATTACTTCCAAGTGACCTCAAATAGTAAACTAGGGCTGTTATCACTGAATAATTTTACATTGAAATTATGACAGAAAAATCATGGCGGAAGCACAAAGATCAGAGAAAAATCATCCATACACAAGAGACAAAAATTTTGTACTGTAAAATATTTTGATTGAGAAATTCCGAGGACAAAAACAAACCTCCTAGCAAATTACAACTTCAACAAATTTCTGGAAAAACCCTTCCAACTTGCAAACCTGCTGATGTCACCCTGCTGTACGGTTGCTGACATCACCCTGTTGTATGGTCCTGCCTAATCAGCTATACCCTCACACGTGCGGCCTGTCCATACTCACACGTGTGGCATGTCCATACCACAAGTGCGACCTGTTGTTTCCTCACACGTGCGGCCTGTCCATACCACACGTGCAATTGTCCTTCCTCACACGTGCGGCCTCCTCCTTGGCTCGAAAAATTAGAAAACAAAAAGTCTAGAAACTCTAGGCCAGATTTGCCAAAGTGAAGAATTTCCCTTTGCTGAAATTTGCCTCCCAATCTCCTTGGCACAAGTGCTCACTCACTTATGCCAACTCCATAATGTCACAATGAGATGTGATGTCTCCTCACATTGCCTCTCCTTTTATAGGAGTCTAATGAGTGAGTTTAGGAACCCCTTCTAAACTCAACATTAAATTATAATTGTTTATTCTTCCATGTGGGTGTGAAGCCCCAACTCCATACAAAAGGGGTTCTCACAAATTAAAAAATGCAATGTGAGTGCCAACAAAGATTCCCACATGCCCAACACCAAGGCTAATGTGGGAATACCTCCCGATGCTACAAAACATCAACACATAATACTGTACTGGGAATAGAAAGCCACCAACTCAATAGATCTGAAGACACTGGCATTATCTGTAGTGATTTTGTTGGGAGCTCCAAAGTGGATAATGATGTTCTCTTCTAAAAATCTGACAATGTTCGCACTGGAAGAACTCTTGAGTGGAACGACCTCCACCCACCTGGTAAAATAGTCTGTGGCCACAAGGATTCAACTATGGCTACCACTAGTAGTCTATGAGAACTATCTTATGAAGTCAAGGCCCCATTGTTGGAAAGGGCCTCTACAATAACCAGATCCAAAGGCAAAGCAGGGAGCTTTTGCTTCCCTTCGAATCTTTGACATGGCTCACATGCTCGCACAAATGCATGTGCGTCTACAAACAATGTAGACTAGTAATAACTGGCGCACATGATCTTGTGTGCAGTGGTGCGAGCAAAAAAATGCCCACCACACACGCATGAATGAAGATCGCTCAAGATCTCTCTGGACTCATCTTGATCAACACATCACAAAATGATCCCATCAGGATTCCTCCTTCCCAAGCTACCCTACAAAAAACAATACTTTGCAGCATGAAGCTGTATGGATTGCCTTTGCGTCTTGGTGAGGTCAGTAGGACAGGATAAATTTGTTAAATAAAAAATGATATCTGTATACCAATAACAATGCTGTAATGACACAGACAAAGAATTTACCTGACTCTCAATGGGATTGCCATGAATTGCATCCAGGTTGTTCTCAACCATCATTTTCACTAAGCCTTGCCCTTTTACCAACTTGGTATCTCGAGATCGTACTCCTGGATCTTTGTGATCCACCTCCCCCTAGTTCCATACATTCCTTTTGTATCAGTATCTCCTTAACCATAGGGTGAGGTACATATGTTGCTACTAGAGCATTCTAGAAGCAGTCTCTAAAGTAAGCCAAGCCTTTCACTAGTGCATAAGCTTGCTTTTCCATAAATTAGTATTTCAGTTCTGACTCTTGGAAAGCTCTGCTCATGAACGCAATAGGCTGTTCCATTCCTTCTTGATTTTTCTGCAAAAGCACCGCAACCATAGTGAAATCAAATGCAAAAGAAAACAATTGTAATTCTTTGATATAATATGGACTAATGAGAACATGGGAGTGACACAAATCTCGTTTAATGTCTCCAAATGCCCCTTGGCCTCATCGCTCCACTCTAAGTCGTGTCCCTATTTTAGCATATCAAATATGGGCTTTACTATCTCCGCGAAGTTTGGAATGAGCCTCCTCACGAAGTTGATATGACCAAAAAAGCACTGAATGGCCTTCTTGCTTGGAGGGAGGGGAACACCTTGTATCCCCTTTACTCTCTTTGGATCTATCTTTACACCATCCTCGGAAACAATATGGCCTAGTAATTTGCCTTGGAACACCCCCATGATTGACTTCTTGGGGTTCAATGAAATGCCAAGAGACCTGCACCTGTCAAAAATATTTTTCATGTGATTAATATGCTTATCACGTTTATTTGAAAAAACAATAATATCGTCTTGATAAACTACAATGAACTTGAAAAGATAGTCAGAAAAGGCATAGTCCATGACATGCTTGAATGTGGCTCCAATGTTCATAAGTCCAAAAGGCATACGAATATATGAGTACGTGCCCCATGGGGTAGTAAAGGCAGCTTTATACCTGTCATCTTTCTTAACTGCTACCTGATTATACCCCGAGAATCCATCTAGCATGGACATCATGTCAAAACCTGTGATAGCCTGCAACACATGCTCCATACTAGGAAGTGGATAATTATCTTTTAAGGATGCCAAATTCAAATTGCGAAAATCAGTACATACCCTTATTTCCCCAATCTTCTTTCTTACCAGAACCACGTTAGCATCCTAGTTAGAATATATGATTGGTTCAATAATCTTGGCCTCATAGAGCTTCTGCAACTCTTTTTGTATTATGGGAGCTACCTTTGGGTTCATGCACCTCTGCCACTGTCTGAATGGCTTGGCACCCTCCTTTAATGGTATTGCATGGCTTATGACTTTTGGATCGTACATTTTTAATTCGTCATAGGTCCATGCAAATACATCTTGATACTCACTACATCTCGATACCCACTTACCAAAGCTATGTTCCTTTCTCTCTCTTGTTGCATGCAACCTTGTCCAATCTTTATTAGCCTTGGTGTTTCCTTCGATCCAATATCAACTTCTACAACTTTTTGATCTCCACATGGTTTATTAGTTCCAATAAACTTGTCAAATCTATCAAATAAAACTTCCAATGTAACCAAACCTTTTGGATCTTGTTGTTCTGAAGTTGGATCAATGGGACCTCTTCCCCTTCCTGTACCTCATCAATCACATGGTCAGAAAATTCATTTATGCAATTTAGAATTACATATATGCCTATCATCTTCAAACACTTGCCATGAATTGATGTTATTAGGAATAAAGGGTCGAAATGATACCCCAACCATGTACTTGATGTACGTGTTATCCACCAGGTTGCACAAGCTGGATTTCCTGAAGAGCCGCCGAAGGATGAGCAAGCATTTCTCATACACACAGAATTCAGTTATTCAGCAGGCCCTGAAAAGGCCCATTTTTCCATATTTCCACTGTTGTAATAAGTG
>SNQJ01S0010059.1:50735-98903 GCA_010110895.2 Picea sitchensis | reverse complement strand
TGACTCGGACTTAGTCATCTTGATGCTCTTCAATTTCTCTCTAAGCACCATCTTCCTGTTCTCATTGGAATTCTGAAACAAGTTTTTAAGAGTTGTCAACATCTCATGTACATATGTCTTAGAAGACACATGAGGAATAATATGGTCCTTCACCGCATCAAACAATATCCTCTTTGCTTTGATGTCCTTCTTAGTGAAGGCAGTCAAGGCAACTGGATCAGTCGGAATAGCCACCACTGGAGTAGCAGTAGTACCCTCCACAATATCCCATAGCTCATCCTCTTGAAAGAGCAACACTATCCTTGCCTTCCATGAACTAAAGTTCACTGCCCCATCCAATCTCTCCTCAACTCTCAAACCTGTAGCCATGACTAAATCCACTCAACTGAAACCAAAATAACTCTGCAATCCCCAACCTGCTGAAAAACAAATTTCTGCCCTCTTGTCTGCTGTCCACTCTACTGTTGTCCCGAAACAGAGAATTTTCAGCGAACCAACTTTTGCAAATTTTAGTGTTTTACTTACAACCAACCAAGCTCTGATACCATGTTGATTTTTACTGTGTTTTCTCACTCTGCATTTTATCCCAATCCCGGTTTCAATCACACCTTATCACTCCAAATGTTTAATGCCATTTTCCTAATATTAATGAAATTTGCAAACATTAATATGCATTAAATTTCGAAATGAAATTTTGACTGAAACACATGAAATAAATAATCTTTTAATGGCTGTCTTAAAACTCAGAAAATATATATCAGCAAGCACACATTTAATGACACAACATGAACTAAAGTTTGCTGCCCCATCCAACCTATCCTCAACTCTCAAACCTGCAGCCATGACTAAAATCCACTCAATGTAGTTCCAAAATAACTTTGCAATCCCCAACCTGCTGAAAATAAATTTCTGCCCTCTTATTCGCTGCCCACACTAATGCTGTCCCGAAACAGTGAAAATCAGCGAACCAACTTTTGTAAATTTTAGTGTTTTACTTACAACCAACCAAACTCCTGGATACTATGTTGATTTTTTTAGTGTTTTCTCACCCTTCAATTTATCCTAACCTGCCTTTAACTTCAATTCTTATCACTCCCAAATAAGCTAATGTCTCTTCTAATATTAATGAAATTTGTAAACATTAATATGTACTAAATTTCGAAATGAAATTTTGACCTTAAACATGATAGCAAATAATCTTTTCAATGGCTGTCTTAAAACTCAGAAAATATATATCACAAGCACACATTTAATGACACACTAAATTTTGACAACCGGGACTCTTTCGAAAACCCCAAAGGTAGAAACCAAAGGAGAGGGAGTTCTTCTGAGTGATTTCTTCAAATCAAATGTACTCCAGTACAGTAAACCAACAACAATTACTTATCTCTTCCTCTGATTCTCCTTGCCTAGTGTACTGTGGAGAAAACCAACCACAACCACCTCAAAATCGCACACATTACCGCAGACTGTATTTGATCAAAATGAATTTTGAGAAATGTGCCTTAAAATTCATCAACAGACGCACTGCATGTACTCTCTGTGACGGATCTAATAAATGTTGCTCTTTTCACCTCTGCTTTTATGCAGTCGTGGAGGTCCAACGGGTGCACAAGCGAACTCCAGTCATACTCCAACCTCAGACAAGACGGATTTCAATCGTAGGAAATTCCCAAATCTCGTGGCCCCTTTCTCACTTGAAATTCCAGCCTCTTTTCTCATCAGCTTCTCCTGTGTAAAATGGAACCTCTCTCCCTTCTTGCTCTCCTCAATCTCCTAATCTCCCATGGAAAGAAATAAATCTGCTTTTGTCTCTTTTTCCTCCCTTTAGAACTCCTAAGGACTCTTTTAGGGTTACCCCTTTTGATCCAAGGCCTACATTGCCCAAGATCAACGGTGAGAATTAAATGCTCCACTAAATCTTAATTTTATTTTAATTTCCACTCACCCAACTTAAATAAAACCCCACTTGGTGCATTGGGTGCCCCGTGGTCACTTCACTTTCTAGAATTTGAACAACACAACAAACACAGCCACCACCACAAACACATCACAACGCACACACCTCCTAATAATACTTGGTGCTTTAAGTTCCTAAGTCACTTTTCACTTTCTAATTTAAAGTTCACTTTACCACTTGTAAAGTGACTTTATGAAAAAGACCCACTTTTAAGTTGTGGACCACATTCCTAGGTAAAAGATTAAAAACCCATAGGAACCACTTGTCCAAGGTACAAATCTTCATTAAAATTCAACATGTATCGTTGTTTTCCTTGTGTCTCGGGCAGGTACAATCAACATTTCCAAGGTCTACTACTTCTTGGCAACCTTTGGCTACCACCAAGACCTTACTGAAGCCCTTCTCCACACATAGAAACTTGATCTATAGGGGCATTCATTCATACATCATACTTTCCATCTCATTCCCCCGTAGGGTCACCGGGATTCCCCCCTTGAGGTAATCACTTCATCTCTAAAGTGATGGGAACACCTATCTTAGGTGACAGTGGATAGGTGCTCTCTTAGTTGTCGCCATTTTGGTGGTTGGGTCAGGCTTTGCCCAACCTACAACTTGTGTGATAACAAGCATGACTGATCATGTTTCGGTGCGGGAGATTACACTGTGACCATCTCTACCACCTCTGATTGTGCTTTCTCACTGCATGAGGGATCACAACATACCTAGGAACAACATGAACCTTTTAAAAATACCAAATGGGGCATATGTAGCATTGTGGCAGATACAGGGGAAGTCAATAGGATTATTATAGCATACAATTAATTCTCAATGCAGGTGAATTATGAGAAGATATGCTAAATACTAGCGAATTTTGACGAAGTACACTGGCAATTTTTTTTCGAATTGAAAATTTTTCGGTCAATTTTTATTTTCTATTTATTTTTATATCGTGTCAAATTCGAATCCAAATCCGAATTTGACTTCGAATCTGAATTCGAATTCAAAGTTGGTAACTATACTCTTGACTATGATGGCATGGGACTTTCTGTAACTGTCACTTAGTTATGTGCAGCGATTGACCATCTGCAGATTTTCTTCTCAAGTAACATTCTTTTTATAGCTTTATTTGCTTTAAGCCAGTAATATAATTTGTCTCTTCAGAAAGATTCCAGTTACATTCAGAGGTTTTGATGATTTTTTCAGACAGTTGACAAAAAATCCCCAATGGAGCTGATTAATGAAGTTCCTCCAATTAAGGTGGAAGGGCGGATTGTGGCATGTGAAGGAGGTAAAACATCCTGTTTCCTGTAATACAATTTTGTGAAAGACCCAGATTGCCTATTTGCATATTCATGTGGGGACACACTTACAATGAAAAATATTTCTGTTATCCCTAAACGATTTTCTCTTTAAATGCAGATAGAAATCCTGCACTTGGCCATCCCATTGAGTTCATCTGTCTGGACTTGCCCCAGCCAAATGTATGCAAATATTGTGGCCTTCGGTATGTCCAGAGTGACCATCATTGAGGAAAGCAACGTTTCTTATGCAGCATATAAAAGTGTTTCAATATGATTCTGTACCTTTGTTCTTGTTACTATTTTCTGGATTGCAAGGACATTCCTAATGTAAATTGTTGAAGCCATTATTTTGGGAAAATTCTGAACTATTATAGTTATGCTTATGTTTGTTTTTAACATCATTTGAGACCTACTTGGTCTACAGGTTCTCTTGGAATCGATGAATAAAATTTAATCAAATATTTGATCGAAGATGTTTAGTTTTAATGTCTCCTTTTTTTGGTTGAGCCTCTTATAAAATTTTCTAATTTGGTTCCCAATAAAATATCTTGGAGGGAATTATAATCACAAATACGTTTATATTTGATTTTAATGGGCTCAAAGGCCGAACAAAGTAAGAGGAATGAATGGGTTATTCATATTCTATGGCTTGTGTAGTACATATTGTACAGGTTCTTTCTTCATAGGGGTTTTGGGTTGTGTTTACTGTCCTATTTTGCTGTGTAGATTATGCAAGTTTGTTTTAACTTTGTGATTCTATATTTTTTTCCAGGGTATTACTTTTGCAACATAGTTCTGGTCTTCTAGGTTAGGTTTGATTGCCTCTTAGTAGTAATTAGGTTTTTTCATTCCTTTTATGTTGTGGTGGGCCCAAGTCTATGTTTTTTTAATTTATATTAGTCTTGATTTTACCGATGTCATTAATTTGAAGATCTTTGTTTATTCCACCTAAATCTACCTTCACAAAATCCCTGCACCAATTTTGCTTCAGTTTGGTGCGGTGGTTGTTGCTTCTAATGTTCTAAGTAGCATCCTTCTCTCTTTCATAGTTTTAAATGTCAAATTTCATTAAAAAAGGATTATGTAAGGTTGTGTGTTTTACAAAGAGGTTTTGAAGATCTCTTTTGCCAAGAAGTTTTGGGTGGGGCTATTCTGCCAAAGTTGTCCAAGAATTGTGTCTGCCCCCAATTGCTTGGAAGTGACTTGCTTGCAAAGTAGAGATGACCAATGAGAGGCAAACTGTTTTTTGTTTTACAAAGAGATTTTAAAGATCTCTTTTGCCAAGCAGTTATGGGTGGGGCTATTCTGTCAAAGTTGTCCGAGAATTGTACCTGCCCCCAATTGCTTGGAAGTGGCTTGCTTGCACAGCAGAGATGACCCATGAGGGGCAAACTATGTCTTTGGGGATTTTGAACCTTGGTGGGAGGATACCATAACTCTCTCTTAACCATTGAACCAAGGCCTTGCTAATTTTGTTATGTTCTTGTGGCATTCATTAATATTGTGAAAGTTTGTATGTGACGACACTTCTTTGGTAGTCCTTACATGGAAATTTTACCTATCGGTTTAAGTGCACTTTATATAGAAATGATTTACTTCTATCAGCATGCATGTTGATATGGAAGTAATTGTGATAAAAACATATTTTTTATTAGAATGAAAATTCTTAACTCTTGTTTCTCATTTTTGAATAAAAGTACCTTTTAATCCAGAGTTTTACGGTAGAACTAAAGTTGTCCTCTTGCTTTTTTGTAAGGATCTAATTTATCTTTACTTTTATTTGTTTTGTATTTTTAGAAAGCAGCTTTCTTTATTAGAGAGTAGATTCCTTCAATCAACTGATACATTCTTTTTTGTTTAAAATGCCAACATGCTCCACTTACAAGAAGAAATGCATTTACCTTTTAAAAAACATATTCAAAAAATGCATTTACTTTTAAAAAAGCATTAACTTATCATTCACAAAGCCTATCTTGACCTTGAGATGTGGTTCAACTATATGCCAAAATCTTTTTGCTTAACCACTATGGTGTTGTGTGAAATAATATTTTTGTAAAGTGTTTCTAAATAAATTCACTCTAAGTTATTCCTATTCTTTTCATTCTTTTTAATCTTTGAAACGTTTCAAAATCAACTTCCTAAAATGAAGCCTCTAATTATTTAATATATTTCTGTAAAACCTTTTCCCGACAACACAAAACTAAATATGAATATTCTTTACCTTGGGGAAAAATCATAACTCTATTCATTACCGAAAATAAAATTAACATTTTGTATCATAGGCATTGAGTTTGCTTCCCAAATACATCATCAAAGTCTAATAGATCAAACGGGAAGTGTGGGCTTCAACAACACATGAGACTGTACAAAGGAGCAAAACAGATCTAAATTTTCTATGAAAACATATTATGATTGAAAGCTACAGGGATAAGGATAAGGAATGCAGATTATACAGTTAGCTTCCTTGGAGGGAGGGCTTCTTCCCATCCTTCTTAGATGATGACCATAGCTAGAGTTCTAGTTTTGCTACAAGCTTGTTTTGAAAGCCTATCTGTAAGTTGGTTGTGTTCCTTGTAGACATGGTGGAGATGAAAAACTTGAAATCTCTCATTTAGATCATAGGGATGTTGAATGACCCTATGCAATTCCATATTCCTCTACTCCATTGCTTTATTCATCCATAATATAGTGAGCTTGGAGTCCCCATAGATATTCCTATCGCTTACACCAACATCCAAAGCAATTGTCATAAAAGTTGATAAGGCCTTTAGTTCAATTGAATTGTTGGAATGACTCACTAAGCCCCATGGAGAAATCCAGTGGGACTTGGATAGGTAGAGGACTCCTCTAATTTCACTTTTACCAGGATTGAGTTGTTTTGCTGCATTAAGAAGCTATAAGACTTTGATTTCTTAACCGTTGGCTCTCCTGTCACCCTTGCTTTGTTTTGTTGTGGATTCTGTCCATAGGCTTTGTATGCACTTTGAATCTTGTAGAAAATACATTATAGAGCGAGTACCTTTTCCTGGAAATGAATAGTGTTCCCTTCCAAGTAGATAGCACATAGAACAAAAAACTAAAAGAGTGATGCTTCGATCTCATGTTGTCATTCTCTAGTCATTGTTTGAGATTGAATCTCCTTCCCATTTGCCTTTATCTCCAGGTATAATTCTAAACAATGTGCCAAGTTTCTTTTGTAAACTTGTATGTTAAAAATCACATGATGTGAATTTTTAGATTGCTTTTTGCATATGATATGGATACTTGGACCTTGCCATGATATTTCTGTAGATTGTCCAGTCTGAGGACTTTGTTGTGGAGGATGAGTCATAGAAAAACTCTGATCTTCAAGGGTGCTTTGGATATCCAAATGTGGCTCCAAATCCACTTGCCCTCTTGATTTTCATGAGAGACTACAACCTAAACTTACCTTGTATAAGCCTAATGTTTTGGTTTTTTCTCATGCCAACATGTTTTGTGTCCTTGTCTTATAGAAGCCATAATCAAGGAAGATCTAAACTTAGTCCATTCCTATGTGCATCCATTTCTTAGTCCCAACATTTTTACACTTTTCCACCCTATTGCCCCCCATCTTGTAGCTTTCCAATCATATATATTTTCCAAGATATGAATGTTTAATGAATGACAATGATTGATAAAGCCCTGTGAGAGTATCTACACCCCTTCACCTCCAACCTAGGGTTTCTTCCCTATTCTTACGCGCTAACCATTGGATATGATCTAAAGCCTAATGCTCTCCTATCATTGGAAATACTCTTAGCATTGTCTTCTAGTGGATTGATTCACATGATGCATGTCGGGTTGAAGCTTTGATCCAATGTTCTATAGTTAGAGGCTTAATGTATTTTCTCCTCATCACTAACGACAACAATGCTCTATGGACAATATCCTTCACATGCCTTCTGTAGCAAATGTTTTTGCAAAATGATTGAGTTCTTTGAGTCCCCAACCACCTTGCATTTTGGGCTTGGATAATTTTTGCCATTTCACGTAGGGGATATAATCCTTCCTTCCAACACGCATAGGTATTATAAACTTATTATTCTGATTTGATTAAGAATAGTTTCTGGTATGGTAACTAAAGCTAAGTTGATATACAAGGATTGTTTCAAATAAAAATTTTGACCAAGGTGAGGCTACCTCCAATAGATATTTTTTTCTTCAAAAAATCTTGTAACCTTTTCCATTATTCAAAATAAAAAAGTTACATTTTGGAGAACACCAAAAGAATGGCTTAGAGTCCATGGAAGGATCATTATGAGTAACTTCAACAACACTAATTATACAGAATTATAAGCAATATGATCACAACACTAATAGGGAAAAACCAAAACATATGTGATCGTCATTGAGCATTACAAATCACAAACCATGCTTCCTTTGTCCCATCCTTCAAATAATCTTGAGGAGATGTCCCATTCTCTGACATGCTTGTTTTGACAGTTTGTTTGCTAAAGAGTTATACTCGTATACATGGTGGAGATGAATCCTCTGGAATCTATCTTTGAGATCCCCAATGTGTTGCAAGTCCCCATGTTGTTGGATATTTCTCTAGGTCATTGATCCATGAAATAGTGAGTTTCTAACTCTGACATCCAGTGCTATTGCGATAGGTAATATTAGAGCGAATACACCAATCAAATTATTTGTTTGTTGCCCAATCCATATTCAAATGTGATCTAATGTGTCTCGAAAAAATATAACACTCCTTTGACTTCAATCTGTGCTTGGTCTTGGCATGTTTCTCCTTCAAAAAAACTATATGGTTTGGACTCATGGATTTCCACCTCTCATACCACCCTTGATTTCATTTGCATTGTATTATGTCCAAATGCCTTGTAGGTTCCTCGAGCTTTAAAAAATACGACTTCTAGAAGGAATGCTGTCGATTGCGGAAACTGCACTTACACAACCAACATTTTGCATTGCTCCGTGAGGCTTATTAGAGGGAGGTGGGAATGATCACCCGGATCTTTATAGCCATAGTCATCTCCTTTAATGACCTTTTTTTTCTTGATGTAATCCAACAAAGGTCAAGAGGAACAAAGGTGGTCTCTAAGTCAAGTGCACTTTGCACGTCTTAGTCTTTGTTAATGATTTTAAGTTATATTTTTTGCAATGTTTGTTTTTGTATTTATGGTTTAAGTGCTACAACATAACGGAAATAAATGAAAGCTGAAAAGCTAACTTGAAAGAAGATAACCAAACTGAAATAACAAGACCACGAAAATAATGTATAAAACAACTAAAGAAAGTTGTAGAAAATAGAAAAATGTATCTCAAAACAAAAAATGTACTATCAAAATCATCTTTAAAAGAACCATTAGGATTCAAGATGATGATGTCAACCACAAAGGTAAATATTTTTGTAGGGAAAGGAAGAAAATTGTTTTTATTAATTATATTTTTGACTTATTTCCTTATAGATTTACTCAAATTTTAAGTGTAAGCACTCGTGCAAAGTGGATACTTGTTTGATGCAGAATTTAATTTTGCATCCAAGTTCCTACAATTGAAATTTGAGTAAACGTATAAGGAGATAAGTCGAAAATATGATTAAAAAAATAGTTTTCTTTCTTTCCGTTTCAAAATTCATATTGTGAACTATACTAGTTTTCACATTTTAAGTGATTGCAACAAATTTAGGAGATCAACATCTTTGACATGATTAGATTAAGGTATAACAAAGAAATATGTCTGGGGTGATTTAGAGGAGGCTTGTGAAGACTAGTGTATGGACAATTGTCATTTCTTGAAAGACAACTACTTCCGTCTTCTCTTTGATAACCCTACTCCTTCATATGAAGAGAACATCATTGAGGGAAGCCAGGAGTTGATTATGACTACCAATTTTTGGTTTGCATATTTTCCAGTGGTAGTGTTCCTTAAGGTCCACAACTAACTTTTTACAATTATGTGAATGATCTTTTGGACATGAATGGTTCTATTTATGTGGATCCACATGGTTGTGGTGGGCATTTCGAGCACAATACTCAACTATTTGTTGAGCTCAAGTGTCATCAATGCGGAGTTTGCATAAGCGTTCAGACATGGGAACCAATATTTTGTATGAGCTTCTTGGACTACTTCAACGATTGAGGCTAGTACTTGTACATAGGACCTTGGTTAATGGATGAGCCTCTTGGACTGTTTCAACATTGCATCCAACACTTGTACATGGGACCTTGGTTTCTTGGTTTACTTCAGTGTCATGGTTAGCACTCGTATGTGGGACTGTGGTTTATGGTGGTGCATCATCATTGCAAGTGTTAAAGGAAACATTTCTCGAAGGTGGATGAAATGGTGTGATCCTCCATAAGGGTGTAATGGAAGTCAAATAACCTATTAGAGTTAATAATAGTGTAGGTATGGTGTCCATTTAATATAAAGTGGACTGATTCCACTATGTTTGTTATTATTAAATAAGGTCCACTAGGTAGTTAGCCTTGAATAAATGTAATGTGGCCTCATGAAAGAAGGTCCACTGGGTGGTTAGAATTTGGTTATGATTAGGGTTTTCTAGCTAGCTATAAATAAGGGTGGAGTCCTCCTTATGAATAATGTATTGGAATATATTGTATTGAAGGTTAGCTCATCAGGAGGTTTCCCGCTCGAAGTGGCAATTGAATAGGAGTTGATCCTTTCATAAGGGGATCACTAAAAGGTGTTGCCCTACATTAAGGGTATTTTGATATATGAAGTAAAGGGGCATTTATATATTCTTTGAATAACTTGTTTGTGATTCAATTTTAAGGTCCAAGGATCATAACATCCTATCCACCTTTGGAGAGGCTATTGTGCATAGGGTCGACCCTATGTTGAGATGGGTTTTCATTAAGCCTCACACTTCTTTTTTCTAGCTATGGGCCATCTTTTTGAGCTATTTACCCAGACACCAACTCTTACCTGTATTTCAACTATCTATATTCTATATTTTGGCAATGAATCCTCTTTGTGAAGGATTGGGTATTGAAAATCACACTCTCATATTGTACTTGGGATCCCTTATGAGCTTTGCTCTATGAGGTGCATATGTGTACGGTATGACACTCCCACACCCTTGTTGTATTTGAATTCTCTCAGTTTTTTTCAAGCTCTTAGATTGTATTCAAGCTTCCTTCTAAGTTGTTCTCTCTCAAGAGTTTCTGTGTTGGGTATTCATACACCCACACCCATCTTGTATTTGAGATTTCTTAGTTGTGTTTGATCTCCCTTAAATCTATGGAGTTGGGTTTTCCTACTCTATTTTTGGCTATGATAGAACTTATTAGAGTTGGGTACTTCCATCTCTTCTCTCTAACATGATGTTCATTTCGACAAATAGATCGTGGTACTATTCTTCCAATAGATGTGCAATATGGTTGGGATTTTCTTTCCATCTCTCCTCCATTGGACGATCAAGTTAGTGACAATGTTTCCAAGTAGATGAACAATTCAATAGAAAAATTCATTCAATAGACAAGCAATTCAATGATCTATTTCCTTCACAAGATGAGTGACTTAGAGTTGATTCCTATACACGATGTTTCTCCAACGCTTTTTTTAGGATGGGAAGTTCAATATCGTATTTTCCCAGATGACGAGTAGTTTGGTGACAACATTCTTCCAACAAATTATTGGGTCCACTTTTATATTGAGTTGCGTCATCACAATCCCACTCTCCCTTACTTTAGTTATGATTGACTCTTCATTGAATTGGGTATTCCCACTCACTTTTATACACTCCTTCATGTAATTATGCCTCTTTACAACACTTCCTTATTAGATGGATATATCAAGATCATATTATAGATGATGAGGAGTTCAATGGTGGCATTTCTTCAGGAGTTGAGAAGTTCTATGTTGATGATAGACCGATATTCATAAATCCTTCCACTTTTATATTAAATTGTATCATCATGAATCCACTCTCTCTTAGTTCAACTATGGTTGAATCTTCATTGAATTGGGTATGCCCACTACTCTTACATCTACTCTCTCTTGTGTTTATGTCTCTTTACATCACTTCCCTATCATATGGATAGATCGAAGATCATATTCCCCCAGATGATGAGTATTTTAGTGGTGGTGTTTCTTTAGGATTTGGATAGTTCTATGATGGTTCATATTCATAAACCATTCTACATTTGTATTTAGTTGTGTCCTCCTAAACTCCTCTCCCTTATTCTAGCTATGACTAACTCTACATTGAGTTGGGTATGCCCACTTACTTTTCTCTCTTGTTATACCTCTTTTTAACATTTCCTTATTAGATGGATAGATTAGTATCACATGTCTCCCCATGTTGAGCAACACTATCATAGTATTTCCTCAAGAGTTGAGTAGTTCTATCATGATGATTGGATCTTCATATATCCATCCACACTTGTATTTCACCCATACAAGTAGAGCACTTTGAGGCAACATGGTAATAACATACTAAAATTGAGGTTCTATGGACCATATAAAGTGTGGGAAAAGGTTGGGGAACTTGATATTCTTTATACATTCCCCCTAAGAGGTGAATCCATGATATTTTTCATTTCTCTTCTTTAATGCATAAGGTCAACAATTAAGTGGTCACCTAGAAAAAAAATCCACATATTAATGAGGAAGACAAATTCAATTTCGAGGCTACAGGTATTTTGGAGGAAAGGGTGAGAAATATTAGGAGAAGACAAATTTTTGAGTATAATATCAATAGTAGGATATTTCTAGAAGAGGAAGAAACATAAGAGGAAGACGGTTTTCAAGAGAAGCACCCAAGTTTGCAAATGTTGTAATTCACTAATATCTTAAGTTGCTGTTGACTAAAGAAAAAAAAAACCTCTCTCTTTATGCTTTAGATATAATTATGTTAGTTCATTTGGATGGAGTAGTACTTTTTGAAATATGTGGTTTAAGGTTTAGATTTTGCTCTCTATTCCTATAGTGATCTAAGTTATAAAGTGCACTCTCTTTTCTTCATACACATTTTTCAAAAATCACTTTGGAGGCCAAAAGAGGTGTTTAACTTCCACAATTAATCAGTATGATGTTGTACATACATGGACCCAAAGGCACATTTCTAATTTTTAAAAGCTATTGTACTGCATACTTTGGACTTTTCATGGGGAACCAATGTCTCTTTTCAGTTTTTTTAGTAGTTTTTTTTAGTGTTTGGCCCTTGTTGCTTGAGTTTTCAGATTTGAGGGAAAACAATTTCTAATAGAGAGTGCATGTTGTGCACCTAACCATAACATATTTATTATGTATATGACAATATTTTTATAATTTCATGATTTACTTATAATTTTCTATTTTTAAAAAGACATTTATTTATGTATTAAGGGCATAATGACTCTTAATAGTAATTTAAGTTTTTTATCCACACTATTGTTTTAAATAGGAGTTTTATGAGCCTCTCTTATGAACTTTGGCTCATTCATATGTCTCATCTATAGTTTGGTGTTCTTTTTCTATTTTCTTTTTTGTAGTGTTGGTTCTATTTTGGTTACATGATTGTTGTGAATTCTAATAGTTTCACATTCTAAGTGATTTTTTTTGTCCAAAGTTTCATGGTGAGTTGTTCAAATAATTTGTAAGCATCACAATGAGGGTACTACTACTAGGTAAAGTAATCAATGTTGTGTACACACACAAGGTATGTTGTATAGGGGTTGATACTATCATCTTCCATCATTATGGACATTTACTATTCTTCTTGAAGTTCTTATTCAATCTCATTCGAAGCATTATGAAACTTTGTCTAGGTGAACTAAGCCATGTTTATGTCATCATAATTTTCCTT
The DNA here is from genome assembly GCA_010110895.2 of Picea sitchensis. Lineage (NCBI taxonomy): Eukaryota > Viridiplantae > Streptophyta > Pinopsida > Pinales > Pinaceae > Picea > Picea sitchensis. The sequence continues at coordinate 85,852 of SNQJ01S0010059.1, read as the reverse complement.
CAGAAGAGTCACCATATTTTCCTTAAGGTAGATGATTTTAACTTCCAAACATAGAATCTTTGTAGCTACAAGGATATTAATAGAAATAGAGCTAATCAAAGCTTCTAACTCTATGAAATGAGCAATTTCTTATCCAAGCTAATCTCAACTTTCTCAAGGCATGTTGCAATGGAATTGTCCTAGTTTCTATAGTCATCAATTAATTAGGCACACAATCTAATCAAATCTTGTTCCTACTAACAAATATGCTCAAATTAACAAACAATGATGTAGTGCGCAAGGGTCTACAGATCAAAGTCACGCAATGGAACAAACACAACACTAACAAATATACAAATGCATTAAATATGAACATACATCTCACACATGGTCTATTAGCAAATAAAAAATCATAGGAAAATTTAAAGCAAAAGCTTTCAACAACAATAATTGCATCTTTATTGAATCAATGACCATTGCTTTTTGGACTCTTTACATTCACAGAGCCACTCATAAGTCTTTGTATCACACAACCAAAAACAATAGAAACCCAAACCATGGAGAGCCAAAAGACACTTTGCTCAATTACAAATCTCATATTTATGTTCGAGGCCACACCTATTTGGTCACAAGGAATTTTCACATCATTGGATAACTCAAACATTTTGAAAATTAATAAATGAGTTACAATTGACTCTTTAGCTTCCAAATATAACACAAGTGTTGGAGTTCAATATTCAAATTCAAATTGGAAAAATAGGCACATGGAAGAAATTCTGGGTTTTTCCATTGCACTTGTAATTGAATTATTCAGTCCCCTTAAATTGTTTTTAATGAAAATTGGAGGATATATAAAGGAATATGTAATATGCATCCTATAAAAAATTTGGATTCTGATTACAAGTATTCGCTACATGCAAGTCAAATACTGAGCCCCTATTTTTGGAAAATTCTGTGCATGGCTTTTAAACTAGGCATGGTTTGGGTGTCACGTTTAAACTCAATAAAGTTTTTTGAAAATTTGTAAGAAGATAGAGTAATATGTCCTATACAACATATCCAAATTTTATATCTTAAACCCGAAGTATGAGAGCACACTAATCAAGATACTAGGTCTATATCAACGCAAAAATAAAATCTGGAAATTATTGTGTGTTGTTTAAAAACATTTTGTAGTATTAAAGCTCAATAATTTCTTTTGAAATTTGGTGTGAATGTAGAATGATGTATCATCTATAAAATATTAGAAATTTGTATCTTGAATCCAATTTAGGTGAGAGAGACGATTAAAAATTTGAACATTTGTTTGCACGCTGAAAATTTAAAAGCTTGAAAGAAAACACAAAATAAAATTGATTTTTTTTAGGTGATGCAAGATTGCCAAAACCATAGGGATGCTCCCGCATCAAAATTTCCTGGTTGGAAAGTGTGTGAATCTTGTTCACGAGTTTGTTGATAAATCAATAACTATTGGAAATGTAACATCCCCACTATAATTCCCAGTTTAATTAATGCTTAATATGGATATAATGTGTGGCTACGACCAAATGATGTATATTCGAATTGTATTTCTAAATTGTAATAAATAAAATGTGATGCTATATGCTAGGGGACATAGACAACGATGGGGGTTCATTAATCCACAAGAGAGGGGATGGTCTAAGAGAATTTCTAAGAGGGGTCCAAGGGGGAAATTACCCATATTTATTAATTCAACCCACTTCCTAAAATTACTATTGGTATATGAACCTTCTAAATTTTTGATTGAGTGTCCCCAAAACCAATCATTGAATGCATGTAAGAGAGTGGGTGTGAGAAGTTACACCCCATAGTTATTGGGAGCATGAGGGACGAGTACAATGAGTTTTGGGAAGAGAGTAAGTAAAGCAAGTAAGACAAATAAAGGAAATTCGTATGGGAAGTTACATGAGTTTTAGATACTCATGTTTTGCATGGAAAACAAGCAAGGAAAAAGGAGGAAGAGGTTTGGAGCTAGACCAACCATGGATGGAAAATTATGGAGTGTATTTGGAGCAGAAGAACAAAGAGTTAGCTTGTTAGGCCTAAAGAGTGAACTCTTGTGTGAGTTGCACTATAACGACAAGTGATTGTTGTTGTTTTTCCTGGTAGATTTCCTAGCAGTGAGCTCCCTTGAGTTTTCTAGTAGTGAGATTCTTGGTTACCTATGCCAAAGAGACCCTGATAAATGAATGGGATGCCCGATGGATTGAGAGTAGTGAAGGGGTACATTCCTTGGATTGGGAAGGTCGAGAGGAAGAGAGCTGGTGGAAAATTGAGATATTTGTAGGAGAATACCAGTGGGTTGTGGGATTTTCTGAGTTGTGAGTAGACTGTGAGAGACCACCCTCTTTTGTGGATTGCTAGCCCCAACTCAGGGGTAACTTGCTATTGATATTTGGAACAAAAAGTCTATGGTTCGGTGTGTTGATATTATGGTAGCTGCGGGAGGTATTAACCTTCATTTGTAACCTTTGATTAGAATAGAATATTTCGAAAGCAAGAGAAACCCTAAACGGATGTGTGGGAACCCTAGAAGACTAGTCGACTCAATAAAATAAATAATATTAAAGTATTACCCTCCAAAAAGAGAAGTCAGCCTAGACATGTGACAAGAAGGACTATAAATAAGAGGCTCTTGAGCTCATTTTGTACACACCTCACTCACTCTCTCAGTGAAGTATAACACAAGTTTGGAGATGCATTTGCAAGAAAGGAAGGTGCATTTTCTGGAGTGATTCTTGGTCTCTCTCTCTAGTGCTATCTAGCCTAAGATATGCACCCTACCTTCTAGTATCTCTTGGTGGTATTCTTGGTGACATCTTGGAGTATATTGGTGGATTTATTGAAGGTGCAAATTTTGGGAAGAAGTGAAATTGCAACTGCTGCAGTTGATTATTGTTCGTGTTCTGTAGTTGTGGAGACTCTCTCTCTTGTGCACTACCCTTGAAGGAGGCACACTCTCCTTGTCTTGTGTTGTTGCTACATTCGGATGGTGTTTTTTGGTTCCATCTCGTGCTACTGCTATAACTAGGGTTTATCTGTTGGTTCTAGTGTGGCTTTCCAGGATCATTCTATCTAGCAAAGGTTAAGGTGCTCAGGGGTGGCTGCATGCGTATGGTTGGGTGACAATAGTGATATTGTCTATGGTAAAATGAGCACATCAAAATATTTTAACAGGTTATGGGCCCACACTACCTTAAGAATAGTCTGATTGCTGGAAGGTAGATCGACAGTTCTTTGTCAAGCTCGTTGTAGCACCAGTTGTAGTTGCAACTAGGGTTTCTGATTTTGCAGCTGCAACAAACCCTAACCTAATTCTTTGGGCACTTTCAGTGAAACGTTGTGGTAAAGTTTTGGGTATTCTAGTGATCCCTAGCCTAGTGCACCCTCTGGTGCCCTCAACCAACAAAAATGTCAAGTTTCAGTTCTTGGTCAAAGTCAAAGGTTAACTTTTGGTCAAAATTGATTTTTGTGGTCAAAGTTGAAATTTCAAGGTTTATAACTTATTCTAATCATTGAACCTTTTTGATTCAGTTTCTGACCTCTTCTTGTCAATATGGTGTCTAGTTTCAGATTAGAAGACAAGCTGAACGATGCTACAAATTTCAAAGGTATGCACTTGTATATGCTTTTCAAGTTACATCATCTAGAAAATCATGAGCGTGTTTGCAGGGAATGTATAAGAGACCTTGTCCAAGCAGTGCTCTTGGATTCAATACATTTAGAGGAACAAGTGCACCCTTCCTAGCAGTTGAGGCTCCAGGTTCTAGGTCATAGGCGATAGCTCTAAGAAGAAGCTACAATGACAGTTGCAAACATAGAGCATATGACTCCATCAATTGGTGAGGTAGGTGATCTCACCAAGTACCAATTCTAAAGGAAGCATGTAAATAAAAAGGAGTTTTGGACATCGTTCACTCAGATGTGTGTCGACCAATGTCAACCTCCTCACTAAGCGGACAAGAATATAAAGACACTAAGATCTGATAATTAAGGAGAATACACCTCCAAGGAGCTTGTTGCCTTTTGTAAAGAAGCCAATATTAGGAGGGAACTAATTGTCCCACATAATCCTCAACAGAATGGTGTGGCAGAAAGAAAGAATCAATCCATTGAAGAATATGTTAAAGCAATGATGAATGACGATAATTTATCTATGTTTCTATGGGGAGAAGCAACTACGATAGCTGTATATGTTCAAAATATAAGTCCTCATCGTATATTGAAGAACATGACTCCAGAAGAAGATTTCTCTAGAAAGAAGCCAAGTGTTGAACACTTAAGGATCTTTGGATGTCTTGTCTATATTCATGTTCCCAAGGAAAAAAGAAAGAAGTTGAAACCTTCAGGAAAGAAGGGCATATTTGTTGGATATAGTGAGTCATCAAAATCTTACATCATCTATGTTCTAGGTCAACAGAAGGATGAAATCAACAGAGATGTGATTTTTTATGAAAATATTGGCTTCAAGAAATCTATAGAAGATTCCATGGATTCCAACGATGAAGAAGAACATGAAGGTCCCAAGTAAGAAACTACATGTTCTCCAGAACTTCTCAATGCAAAACCTTCCACCTTTGATGAAGTAGTCAAGAAGAAAGAATGGAAGAAAGCTATGATGGAAGAATATCGATCCATCATGGGAAATTGTGCCTAGACCTTAAGGAAAGTTCGTAGTCACTTAAAAATGGGTTTACAAGATAAAGTATGCAGCAACTGGTAGTATCGATAAATACAAGGCAAGATTCATGGCTAGAGGATTCTCCCAGCAGGAGGGAGAAGACTATGATGAGACGATTTCTCCAGTTGTGGGATACACCTCTATTAGAGCCATCATATCTCTTGCAATATCCATGGGTTGGAGATTACATCAGGTGGATGTAAAGATTGCTTTTCTCAATGGAGTAATTGAGGAAGAATTATACATAGATCAACCTCAAGGTTTTGAGGTATAGACAAGAGAAACTCATGTAAGCATATTAAATAAGTCCTTGTATGGACCCAAGCGAGCTCCAAGAAATTGGTATGCATGAATTGAAAATTACTTGATGATACTTGTATTTTCCAAGAGCTATGCTGATCCATACCTTTATTACAAGGTTGTGAATGATGCACCTACGATCCTACTAGTATATGTTGATGATTTGTTTCTGACAGGTGCATAACTTCTCATTATTTAGTGTAAGAGGGAGTTATCCTCTGAATTTGATACGAAGGATCTTGGTCTCATGCATTATTATTTGAGACTAGAAGTATGGAAAAAGCATGGTGAAATATTTTTGGGGCAAGGGAAGTATGTTGTAAAGATCCTTCAAAAGTTTGGGATGATGGATTGCAAATCCATGGAAACTCCCATGGTGACAGATCTGAAGAAGCTGAGAGAATCTAATTCTGATCCAGTAGAATCGTCCCTATACTGGTAGTTGATTGGCTCATTGATGTATTTGGTTAATACTTGACCGAACATTTTCTATGTGGTGAACACGTTGATCCAGTTCCAGGTGGAACCTAAACATGAGCATTGGATAACTGCAAAGCACATTTTGAGATATCTTCGTGGGACACTAAATTATGGTTTGATATATGCCTCAAACAATAATGTACAACTACATGGATTTATTGATTCAGATTGGGAAGGGAGTGCAGATGACAAAAAGAGTACTTCTAGTATATGTTTCAATTTGGGCTCTGCTATGATATCATGGCTAGCAGGAAACAAAAATCTGTTTCACTCAGCACTGCATAAGCATAGTATATTGCAACTTGTGATGCTTGTACGGAAGCATTATGGCTCTGTAAGATGATTTCTAGACTATTTGATTAGGTGCTGGATTCGACTATGATATAATGTGATAATCATAGCTGTGTGAAGCTTTCAGAGTGTTAAGTTTTAATGCTTTTCAAAGATAATAGCACAAATAATATCACTGAGAGAAACACAATCACAAGGTACACAACATTTTATCATGGGAAACCCTCTTGGGGGAGAAAACCCAACAAAAAACTTCCTTAATATAGATTGCCAATACAATGCCAAGATAAAGACCAAAACACTAAAGATAATCCCACACTGAGAATGCGCCTCTCTCTCCTCCTTCTTGCAACTGCAACTACCGCCAAAAGATGCACACTAGATGAGTGAGTGAGTGAGTAAGTGAGATGCCATCCTCACTTATTTATACTAGCTGGGGGGCACTAGGGTTATTTCTCTTCACCAAGCTAGGCCGACTTCTTCAACTAGTGGTTAAAACCACTTTAATTATCCCTAGGGGATGACTTTACAAACAACACCATATAACTATGGTTTAGCCAACCCACAAAAGGGATTTTTGTCTTATACAAATCCTGACATGATCAATCCACAAAAGGGGTTTTTGTCTTATACAAATCCTGACATGATCAATCCACAAAAGGGGATTTGATTTATAAGAAAATAACTCAATTATAATTATAATATTCTTCGCAGTTACAATATTTCAACACTCCCCCTTAACAAGAAGGGTATTCTACTGACATAGCCCAATACAACATCATCATCATGAGGAGGAGAGGGAAGAATCATCATCAACATCTGGAACATTGACTGGCACATCTACAAATCATCGAAAGTTTTTCTCATCATCAACAACATCATCTTTTGCAGCATGGAGCTAGAGTAGCATCATCATCATTATTTGCATCAACATAAATTAGTATAACACTAATACAACATCATCAATCAGTACAATACTGATACATCATCAACAACAACACGAGGCCGATACATCATCAACAACAACACAAGGCTGATACAACATCATCAATAACACGAGGCTGGAATAACAACATCATCATCATATGGAAACAAAGTGAGGAAGGTGCAACAACAACATTTTGTGGTACTCTGACAGACTGTCCTTACCGGGCCTTTGGGATCTGCCCAAGAATCAAAATATTCCCTAGGATATAAAATCCTAACGGAGCTATCACGTGGTACTCTGACAAACCGTTCTTACTGGACCTTCGGGTTCTGCCCAGGGATCATAAGATTCCCTAGGATATAAAATCCTAATGGAGCTACCACTACTGAACACCACTGGCATATACATGCAAAGGTACTCTGACAGACCGCCCTTACCGAACCTTCAGGATCTTCCCAGGGATGATCAATCCCCTAGGATATAAAATCCTAACGGAGCTACCTGTTTTTGGTCATGATACTATAATATCATCAACATCACTCCCCCTTTCGAGGGAGGTCCTTTTGGAAAACACCAAGCTTGTCTCGGAAGTGCTTAAAATTCACACGAGATAGAGGCTTGGTCAACACATCTGCAACCTGCTCATCTATGCCAACATATTGGAGCATTATAGCTCCCCTCTGCACCATATCACGAATGTAGTGATACCAGATCTCAATGTTCTTCGACTTATCGTGGAAGACAAGGTTCTCTGTCATCTTTTTGCAACTTTGGTTATCACATAGAATCATGGTGTCTACCAGCTCCAGATCGAATAGACCTGTCAACAACTTCCGAATCCATATGGATTCACAATTGGTGGAACATGCTGCAATGTATTCCGCTTCTACCGTGCTGAGAGAAATATTGGATTGCTTCCTGCTCTGCCATGAAGTCACGATTGACCCCATACTGAAACAACGTCCCAAAGTGCTCTTTCTACCAGAAACACTTCCAACCCAATATGAATATGTATAACCATAGAGTCTGAAGTTATGATCTCCAGTATAACAAAGACTATATTCCAACGTACCCTTAAGGTATCTCATCACATGTTTTGCAACTACAAGCACGTCTAGGCTCTATCAGATACTGACTCAAGGTGTTCACAACAAAACATATATCTGGCCTAGTATTCATCAGATACATCAACGAACCAATAATCTGTCTGTAGAGAGTAGCATCAACCAATTCTGACTAAGTATCTACCAGGAGATTCAACTTTGTTTCCATGGGTGTGTTCATTGATTTACATTCCAACATGTCAAACCTCTTCATTATTTCAACTACATATTTCCCTTGGTTAAGGAAGATCTTCTTTGGTCTCTGCCAAACTTCAAGACCTAAGAAATAATGCATCAGGCCTAGGTCTTTCATCTCAAAATATGCAACGAGCTTCTTCTTACAATCTTTGATGAGATTTTCTTCTCTAGTTAAGAATAAGCCATCTACATACAAAAACAATATAATTGGCTCATCATTCATAACCTTGAATTAAAGGTTAGAGTCATCTTTACTCTTGGTAAAGCCCAAGATTGTCAGAAAATTGTCAATTCTTCCATACCAAGCTCTAGGATCTTGCTTTAACCCGTACAAAGATTTCTTCAATTTGCAGACATGAGTCTTTCTATTTTCAACTTCAGACCCTTGTGGTTTTTCTATATACACTTCTTCTTCAATAACACCATTCAAGAAGGATGTTTTCACATCCATCTGGTGTAACTTCCACTTCATCTTCGCTGCAAGATCTATGATTGTTCTGATAGAAGTGTATTTGGCTACTGGAGCAAACATCTCTTCATAATCAATGCCTTCCTTTTGAGAAAAGCCACGAGCTACAAATATTGCTTTATGTTTTTCAATACTTTCGTCTGCAACATTTTTATCTTGTATATCCATTTGGAAGATACCACATATTTGTTCTTTGGTCTGGGAACTATTTCCCATACATCATTCTTTATAATGGGTTGTTATTATTCCGTCATGGTATCCACCCATTCTTTCTTCTGAATGGATTCTTCAAAGTAAGTAGGCTCCTTCTCTATGCTATCACACATCAAGGCCATATAACTGGAGAATGGCTTAGGATTCTTGCGTTGTCTCATGGTTCCTTATGGGGCACCATACTTCTCTCCATATTGAATAAGTTCCCTTGCCCAAGATGGCTTTCTCTTGTGAGAGATCATCATTTGGGGAGGTTCTTGAGATTCTATCATATCATGATCTTCTAGAATCTTATCATCAGGGGTAACTGTAACTTCCTTCACATGTTTTTCAATTTTGGGAGCTACATGTTCTTCTTCATATACTTCTTCAAGTTGACATTTCCTATATCTCTCGAGTGCTGGATATTCATCAAAGGTTACATCTTTGCTGATCTCAATATGATGGTAACATGATATACAAATTTCGAAGGCCTTAGAGACCTCACAATGTCCAACAAATATTCCCTTCTTTCATGAGGGATCAAACTCAGTTCTCCTTTCTTTCAGAATGTGTACAAACACTAGAAAACCAAACATCTTGAGATGGATTACTTCTGGCTTCTTTCCGGAGAACATTTCTTCAGGGGTTTTGAATCCAAGTGCACTATGGGATAATCTATTTTTGACATATACTGATGTTCTTGCTTCTTCAGCCCATAAGTGCATTGGAAGATCTTGATTGTGGATCATGGTATTCACTGCTTCCATTATTGTTCTATTCTTTCTTTCTGCTACACCATTCTGTTGAGGATTATAGGGTCTGGCAAGATCCCTCTTAATCCCTACATCTCTGCAAAGACTTCCAAATTGTTTTGATGTGTATTCTCCTCCATTATCTGACTTGAGTATCTTGAATTTTCTTTCGGAGAGATTTTATACCAAGGGTTTGAATTCCTTGAACTTTCTGAGTACTTCATCTTTTGATTTCAAGAAATAAACCCAATTCTTGTGAGAGTAATCATCAATAAATGACACATAGTATACATACCCACTTAGACAGGTTTATGGCATTGGGCCACATACATCTAAGTGGATGAGCTCTAAGATTCCTTCTGATTTTCTGTCACTCTTTGGGAAAGGATTCTTTATCTTCTTTCCTTGTGCACATCCCTTGCATACACCTTCATGGCCAACCTCGAATTCTGGTAAACCTATAACTACCTTGCTTACATATGGTAAGGATTTGCAGTTGATGTGAGATAGTATTCTATGCCAAAGTTCACATGGACTCTCAGTGGAGTGAGTCAAGGCTGCATTTGAGTGACCTTTTAATTTATACAGGCCACCTTTTTCTGTTCCAATAAAAATTGCATCTTCTATGGTTTTTCCTTTAGGCCACATAAGAACTTCACCATATATGAATGAAACCACAAACTGTTTCTTATCTAAAGTTGAGATAGAAAGTAAGTTCTTTTTCAAACCTAGTACATACAATACATCCTTCATCTTCATCGGAGTTCCCGAATCTAGTTTGTAACTGGATTCTCCCATTCCTTTGATAGGGTACTGATAGTCATCTCCAAGTGAGACTTTTCGGGGAAAGTGTTTTTCTGTAAGGACAGAGAGAATGTATCTTTGACCTGTCATGCGCTTAGAAGCACCACTATCTATGATCCATGTATGCTCTCCAAGTGTCACAGATCCTGAGAGGGCAGAGAATAATACATAGTCTTCAATATTTTCTTTAATCATCTTTGTGGGTGGATCATCATCTTCAACTGCATGGGCATGATGTCTTTTGTTATTTATCTCCTTGTATTCTTCCCTTCTGGCAGGACAAGTCTTAGAAATGTGTGCCATCTTATCACAATGATAACATTGATAAGAGGAGAAATATTTTTCTCTTCTTTGTCCCTTATGATATTTCTGGAATCTCCTTGGAGGGTGAGATTCTTTATGGAAGTCTGTGAATCTCTTTGGGGAATGAGATTCCTTATGAATATGGGTCTCCTTTTGGAAATGAGACCTTTTCGTTCCTCCTTTAGCATGAACATCTAGGGCTTGGCCTTCATTCCTTAATAACACTGCTTCTCAGTTGGCTACTCTTGCTTCTTCTTGAACACATTCTTCCCACAAGATATCAAAATGTAGTTTTTCTTTTCTTGCATAGATAATTTAGATGAAGGCATCCCAAGTCTTGTGAGACCATTAAGAGCTGTCATTATGAGTTCATATTCATCTAGGTTGTCTCCAATTGCTTCTAAATGTTGCTTGAATTGAGAAACCCTAGAGAAATAGTCATGAACTGTTTCTCCTTTCTGCATCTTTGTACTCTTGAGTTGGGTTCTCAAGTTTATCTTTCGGTTGATGTTCTTTTCTTCATACATTCTTGTTAGGGAATCAAACATATCCTTTGGAGTATTCTTAGAAGACACTTGAGGAATCAAGTGATATTTAATGGAATCCGCAATTTTTCTTTTGGCCCTAATCATATCCTTCTTGTACTTTTCTTTGGCTGCTTCTTCTTTGGGTTCTGGTACATTTTCTTTTATGAATTTTGCTAGGTAATTCTCTTCAAGAATGATTCCAATTTTGTACTTCCAGGCACAAAAGTTTTCCACACCTTCTAACTTGTCAACAAGCTTAGTGCTTGCAGACATTTTGTCCTGGAGCTGAGAAAATGACCAAAAAATGAAAGTGTTGAGAAAGTGATTATGAACTTACCAGGAGATGCGTTGGGATGAGGCGAGTAGGCTAGAGCTGTCTGACTTAAAAAATTTCAAGTTTTACCCCTTGAAACTTGACCTATGAAAATCTCGATTGGTACTTCTGGTACTGGTTCTGGTTTTTTAGTACCAATCAAAACTAGGGTTAGAATTTCCATAGGCTTTGGGAACTGAAAAGGTGCACTCAAGCTGCCAATGAGTTCACTAGGATAGGGCACACTTCCCTATATGGTTTTTAGGAAAAAATTCCTTTCCAATAAAAGCCCTAATTTTCTTGTACGAAAACAATGATGTTTTTGGTTACCCAGTGAAGGTGCTCTCTTCAATTTAGCTATGATACCATGTTAAGTTTTAATGCTTTTCAAAGATAATAGCACAAATAGGATCACTGCAAGAAACACAATCAAAAGGTACAAAACATTTTATCCTGGGAAACCCTCATGGGGGAGAAAACCAAACAAAAACTTCCTTAATATAGATTGCCAATACAATGCCAAGATAAAGACCATAATACTAAAGATAATCCCACACTGAGCACGCACCTCTCTCTCCTCCTTACAACTGCAACTACATCCAAAATATGCACACTAGATGAGTGAGTGAGTGAGTGAGTGAGTAAATGAGGCACCATCCTCACTTATTTATACTAGCTGGGAGGCACTAGGGTTATGTCTGTAGATTTTAACCTTGTACAATATTTACTGCAAACAAATTTTCAGTAAAAGAACAAAAAATATACAATGGAAAATACAAACATTACATAGAGATTTTTCCCCTGGAAACCCAAACCGGGAAAACCAACATATTCTATATTCATTCATTGTGATACATTTTTTACAATACAATATACATATAGGAGCCAACAGCATGAAAAACCCTAAACCAATGACCTGGATTAGTCAACAACCCTAATTCCTTAACCGAAAATAGAAAACCATCGACAAAGAAACCATGTGTCGAAAAACCACCTAAATATGTGACACGTTTCTCAAGGCATAATTTTTTTTCTCAGGGGCGTTGCCCCCAGACCCCCGCATGAGGGGAATTCACCCACCTTCACCCCCCAAGGGGGGGCCTAACACCCCCCCCCTTGCACATCCAACACAACGCACAATCTGTACTACTCATGCAAAGAATATAACACATACCCAGCAATGTCTCTTCACCAAGCTAGGCCAACTTCTTCAACTAGTGGTTAAAACCATTTTAATTAGCCCTAGGGGCCAACTTTACAAACAAAACCAGATAACCATGGTTTGAACAATCCACAAAAGGGGATTTGGTCTTATACAAAGCCTGACATGATCAATCCACAAAAGGGGATTTTCTCTATAAGAAAATAACTCAATTATAATTAGAATATTCTTTGTAGTTACAATATTTCAAGTAAGAGAACTCCGTGTTCCATGACATGTCGAAGCACATTGAGATCAATTACTATTTTATCCATGATAAAGTCCATAAGGGAGAAATTATTCTCCAGTAAATCTCCATTGATGAGAAGATAACTGATATTTTGACAAAGCTTCTGTCCAAGATAAAGTTTGCATACTTGAGGGAGAAGCTAAGACTTGTGGAGATACCCTACTTTGGTTGAAAAGGAAGAGTTGAATTCCTCGGTTGGGAGGGAGTGATGATATATGGCATCATAGATAGTCAACGTGCTAATGGAAAAACATTCTTCAGGTGGAGAATGGTCCATGTAGAGTAGATTTTTGACGTATCATGGACTGGTATTTTTCCTAAGGCACAAATTGTGGCTTGATTAGGAAAATGGTCCAGGACTGATATTCTCCTGAGGCACAGTTAATGGCCTGATCAGGTTGAATAGTCCACCCCCTAAGGACATGGAGTCATGATTAGGGTGGTTGATATGTGACCGATATTTTCTAAGGCACATATGGGTAAATATTGATCTCTATGGTACATATGGTGACCCGATTAGAAAATAGTCCAAGACTGACATTCCTGTAGGAATGGTCTCTATAGACCATGGCATGGATTTCAACATATGTTGGGACAATAATTCTTCCTGTGTCACAGGCAGTGATCGGGATAGGAAGAATGGTTCCTATATAACTCTATTGAGTGAGTGACTTATGCGATACCCTCTATTGAGTTCTCTAAGTACAACACATAACTTATTCAACATCATGCTTGATTACTCAAATGAAGTATGGTCTTGAGAGATGATGCAAACGATGATATATTATGATGCCAGAATGCTACCAGATGATACTTATAGTGATGATGATGCTTGTGACTTGCTCTGAGTGATCATGAGATATCCTGTGTGGCTACGATGATTCTACCTGTAGAATGGTATACAAGACTATGTGAGCCTTTCCTATACCATGTGAAATGGATGGATGTGTTTGAGACCATTACAGTTAATATCTCCCTAGCTAATAGGGAGTTTTGATATTATGGTAGATGTGGGAGGTATTAACCCCCATATGTAACCTTTGACTAGTAGAATATAATATTCCAGAAGCAAGAGAAACCCTAAACAAATGTGTGAGAACCCTAGAAGACTAGTCGACTCAATAAAATAAATAATATTAAAGTATTACCCTCTAGAAAGAGAATTCGACCTAGACACGTGAAAAAAAGGACTATAAATAAGAGGATCTTGAGCTCATTTTGTACACATCTCACTCACTCTCTCAGTAAAGTATAGCGCAACTATGTAGCTACAATTGCAAGAAAGGAAGATGCATTTTCTGGGGTGATTCTTGGTCTCTCTCTCTAGCGCTATCTAGCCTAAGAGATGCACCCTACCTTCTAGTATATCTTGGTGGTATTCTTGGTGACATCTTGGAGTATATTGGTGGATTTCTTGAAGGTGAAAATTTGGGGAAGAAGTGCAAGTGCAACTACTGCAATTGAGTATTGTTCTTGTTCTATGGTTGTGGAGACTCTCTCTTTTGTGCGATACCCTTGGTGGAGGTGCGCTCTCCTTGTCTTGTGTTGTTGCTGCAGTTGGATGGTGTTTTCTGGTTCCATATCGTGCTACTGCTATAGCTAGAGTTTATATGTTGGTTCTAGTGTGGCTTTCTGGAATCATTCTATCTAGCAAAGGTTAAGTTGGTTGGGGGTGGCTGCATGCCTATGGTTGGGTGAAAATAGTGATATTGTCTATGGTAAAATGAGCACATTGAAATTTTGTAATAGGGTGGAACGTCTGTGCCAAGCAGCTGGTTGCACAACCATTTTTAAAAGATAAGTGTTTTATTTTGTTTCTGTGTTGCATTATGAGTTTAATTATTGTGAATTAACTCTATGTTTGAGAACTATTTATATGTTGTGTTGAGTCATTTAAATTACATTCATGTCATTTTTATCATGCTATATATGCATTTAATTAATGGGATCAGACAATAGTTAAATCTGTGTGTAATTCATAACTGGTAAGCTACAGGAAATTAGTTAGTAGAAAATTTTAATTTTACGAGTATTTCCACTCGTAATGGACCTCAGTTGGAATTGGGAACATTACTTATTGGTATCATAGCTTCTGGTTCAACACTGGAATCATATAGGCCAAGAACTAGTGTGAATTTGGACAAATTCACCATTACAGATTTCACTCTATGACGAATTTGGGGAAAAATAGAGAAAATTAGAGAAAAATCCCCAAATTCGTGAGCAAATTTAAGTTTTAAATGCCTCAAAATAGTTGAATATATTATATGTGGCATTAATTTGTAGAGTTGCAAAGTCAAAATTTGACTTGGAAGGTCAAAATTCATGTTTTAATGGCCATTGTAGAGTTGGGCGAAGTTTGATGGATCGATGGCCGAGATCGCGTTTGATTTTGCGATCAACAACCCAAATTCATTATAAATGGATTTAAAAAACTTATAAGGTTTTTTCAAATTTAGGAAAGGTATAGAAGATTGATGGCTGAGATTCATTTTTGGTAGTTGGAAAAATGAGACAGATCGAGGGTTTGGATTCATTTTGGGCCATTTGGAAGTTGGAGCAGATCAACGGTCAAGATCATTCTGAATAGAAGATCAACCACCTAGACTTATCTGAGATTTGGTCAAAAATTTCTAAGAGTTGTAGTTCTCCAAGAGATATCGCCGATGGTCAGATGGTTAGATTTGTGAAGAGTTTTTAGTTTGCCAACAAAAATCGCCGATGGTCGATGAGTTTGGAAAAGAGTTTGGTTTGGTCAAAGGAAATATTTGATCACCGATGATTGGAGATTGGCGAAAATTGGTGAAATATTTCACGTGTCTAAATGAAATCAATGATCACCGATGGACGATGATTGGAGATCGATATAAATTGGTGAAATATTTCATGCATCTAAAGGAAATCATCGATCGTCGATGACTGATGATCATGGGTCGAAAGATTCAATGAGGTGTTCAATTCGTTGAAGATAAATTACTGATGACTGATGAGGGGAAGAAGGGTGATGACGTATCATGCGACATCAGCATCCATGTGTCATGCCATGTCAACATCCATGTTTCATGCCGTGTCAGCGAGAGTGTCACTTCAGTTTCCACATGTCACGCCACATCATCTTGGTTGCCATGTTAATAAAGAAATGGATGATGACCGATGATCAGGTTGGTCGAATTGGTAAAGAGTTTCATTTTTACCAAGGGGATCGTCGATGACCAATGGTTGATGGTTGGGTCAACCCGTTTAGCGATGAATTGTGAAATCAATTGTTGAAGGAAATCCCTGATGACCGATGGCCGAGTTGATAGTTTTGGTAGGGTCTTGCATGTGCCCAAAGGAAAATGATGATCACTAACAGAGTTCAGATCAATGACTGAGATTTCCCTCGATTTCAATATCAACAGATCAAATTAAAAATTCTATTATAATAGTAAAAAAATCAATTTTCTATGAAAATTTCATATTTTTGAAGGTCTTAAACTTGCAGGGCAAATTTGAGGTCCTAAACGACATTTTTAGGCAGTCAAATTTTACGAGGAAAGGGTGTACCATTTGTACACCATGTCTTTGTATCTTAAAATAAATAAATCGAAGAGATATTTCAAACAAGACAATCTATACACAAAACGTAGCTTGTATGGGAAAGTTATAGCTTAAACAATTAAGGGTATAATGTTGGCACCAATTTACTTCTGGAGGGAATAACTCCTTGATGAGAAGTCCGTTTGGGGCATAAGAGAAGTATATGGAAATATTATGAACTATAGAATTCATCTATGGAATTATGTTTGGAATTTTGGTACATAAAAATGCATAGGAAGAGAAGGAAGACACTTGTAGCATACATGGATAAAATGAGAAAAATATCTAAACTTCCCTGGACCATAAATTTTAGCTTGAAGCTCAGATTTGAGAAAACAAATAGTCGTTGGAAAGGTCTCGAGGAGGATAAGACATATATCCACCCATAATTTTGAATGAGCATTAAAATTTTCTTATAAATTAATAAAGTAATTTCTGTAGCAGTAAAAACGGAGCAATGAGTGGAAATTATAGCTTGTGAATGTTGTAACTTTTCACTCAGAACTTAGAATGAGTCATGAATGTAGCCTATGGAGAGATGTTTCAAAGAGGAATGTGTCTAAGGAATCATATTTTGACTTGTTGCATTGTGTTCTTCATATATTTATGTGAATAATGTCCTGCATTCTAATTAATGAAATGTTTTATAGTATGCATGTGCTAACAATCATTATCACATGCACATTTCTTGCAGAATTAGAGGTACATGAAAACAAATTTGGTTCTTATATGAAGAATGGAGTTATGGAATATGACCATGGATATTAAAACCATGAGGAGGATATCGGAGGTCTGCATATCAATATGGGAAATGCTAAGACATAGTCTAATGGAAAAAGAGGTAGGCAAGAGCCTGTAACTAAGAGAAGTCTACAGAGAGAAGCACAAAACTATAGGGCCAACAATGAAAATAATATGAATGCTCAGGAAGAGATACTTCAAAGTATGGACATTCTACAAAATCAATCTAATAAATACTCTGGCACAAAGAAATCCGCTAGTGCTAGCCACGTGACCGCATCCAAATCCCATAGTAGAAAGGATGATCATGGGAATGAAAGGCAGTAAAGAAACCCAAGTTATCCAAGGAAATCCACTAGAACTCATGAAATTTCATGGCCAGGGAGAAACCCAAGTGTGTCTCTTATCAGGAGGCAGAGAAGAAGGCCCGAGGCAGACATCTTATAAGGTGAAATCATGAAAATCAAGCCACCAACTTTCAATGGTGAGGATCAAAAAGGAGAAGCGACCGAGGCTTGGCTATTGGAAATGAATAAATATTTCCAGCTACACGATTACCCCTCAAGGTTGGAAGCTAGAATTTCAACCTACCACTTGCAAGGAAAGACAACCATGTGGTGGGATCAACTTAAGCAAGCCAAACACCTTGATGAGAGGAAGGTATCATGGAGGAAGTTCAAAGTATATTTCCAAGAGAAATATTTGTCAGAGCATTAATATGAGAAGAAGATGAAAGAGTTATTTGAATTCAAATTGGGAAGCATGACAATGGATTAATATGAGAAGAGGTTCTTTGAATTGCTGAAGTATGTGGACTTCATAAAAGATGAGAAAGTTAAAATCCAAAGGTTTCTAAGTGGGTTACCTTCCTATAGTGACAATATAAAATATGATAACCCCAAAAATTTGGAGTAATCTATAAGGAGAGAAAATAATCTTTATGAGCAAGGTAGAGGAAGCCCAATTTTCCAAAAAGCTTGCAATGGAAAGATGATTAAATGCATAAATGTTTTAAGCCTCCATTTTCCAGAAACAAATCCCAAGAAAATCAAGAAGGACAGTCAACCAAAATGAGCCCAGGATGGCAGATTCATTTGGGAAAAGGCCAAGGCAACATTCGGTGTATTGTTGGAGATGTGAGGGAAATAGCTTATATAGGGTCTAACCTCACAAGGGAGAAAAAATGAGGACTATCCACAACATTCAGGGGGTTGAAATAGTTGAAGACACGGGAAGGAACATGTCAAAGATTTATGCAACCTTGGACAAAAAACAAGTAGAATATCAATCCCCCATGATTGAAGTGGGAGGTAAGCTTAATAACCAACCCATAATAGTTTTAATTGATTCTGGAGCCAAATATAGTTACATAAAATCTAACACTGTTGAAATATTTCACTTGCAAGGGAGTAAGCATAACAAATCTTGGTTAGTTTAGGTAGCCATGGGGACTAAGAGAAATATCAATGATTTGGTTAAAGATTGCCCAATGGACATGAACAAATTCAATACAAAGGTAGATGTGAACATCATACCATTAAGTTCATATGATTGTCTAATTGGCATGGATTGGTTGGAAGAAATCCATGTTGTCCAAGACTATTACAAGACAATCACATGTTTTGATGAAGAAGGGTAGCAAGGCAAGGTTCAAGGCATTCCCAGAGTTGTAGTTGATAGATAAATTTATGCTATGCAGCTAAAAAAGCATTTCAAGAAGGGATGCCAAGTTTTTGCATCCCATATGGAAGAGGAAACTGGAGATAAAGTGGAAGCGTTGAATACCATCCAATCTTTATGGATTTTGAAAATGTTTTTGGGGAAATCCTAAGATTTCCACCAAAGAGAGACATTGATTTGGTGCTAGGAGCTGCCCCAATGTCCAAGAAACTTTATAGAATGGGCACACTAGAGTTGAAAGAGTTGCAGATGCATCTTGAAGAGATTTTAAAGAAGGGGTATATACACCTAAATGTGTCACCATGGGTTTCCCTAGTCTTTTTTGTAAAAAATATATATGGAACCTTAAGTCTATGTATTGATTTTAGGCAACCGAAGAAGGTCAAGATAAAGAAAAAATATCCTTTGCTAAGGATTGATGATTTCTTTGATCATGTAAAAGGTGCAAGAATATTTTCCAAGATTGACTTGAGATCAGGTTATCATCAAGTGAGGATAAAAGAAGAATATATTAGCAAGACAAAATTCAAGACAATATACATGCATTATGAATTAATGGTATTTCCATTTGGACTATCAAATTCCCCAATTGTTTTCATGTTCCTGATGAATGGAGTGTTCAAGGAATACCTGGACAAGTTTGTAATTGTGTTCCTAGATGATATACTCATCTACTCAAAGATAGGGGAGGAACATGAGAAAAAATTAAGAATGGTGCTGAAAGTTTTAAGAGAGCATAAATTGTATGCCAAACTACATGCATATTCTATCAAAAGAAGATTCACTACTTGGGGAATATTATTTCAACAAATGGGATAATAGTTGATCTCAAGAAGATAAAGGCCATTAGGGGATGGACAACACCAAGAAATGTGATAGAGGTCAGATCATTCATTGGTCTTGCTGGTTATTACCGAAGATTCATAAAAGGATTCTCAAAGATTGCAAGCCCAATCATTTCTTTACAGAAGAAGGGAGTGAAATTTGAATGAACTTACAAGTGTGAAGAAAGATTTCAGCAGCTACAAGACATATTGACTAGTGCACCAATATTGAAGAATGTAGATTCAAATGAAGACTTTGTTGTGTGCACAAATTCATGAAAGGAAGGGCTCGATGGAGTCCTCACACAAAAGGATCATGTGGTATGCTACGAGTCCAAAAAATTAAAAGAGCATGAGAGGAATTATGGTACACATGACTTGGTATTAGCAACCATTATTCATGCATTAAAAATATGGAGAAATTACCTCATGGGGAGGAAATATGAGATAAGGACATACCACTATGGTCTGAAACATTTGTTTGGACAACCCACATTAAATGCCAGACAAACTAGATGGCTAGAATTTATAAGTGAACATGACTTTGAAATTGAACACATCAAAGGCAAAGAAAATCAAGTGGCTGATGCACCCAGAAAAAGAACACATGATATGCATATTGTAGCCATATTCATGTACATGATTGATCTGAAATATAAAATTATTGAAGCAACAAACTCAGATCAACAATATTTACAAATAAAATAAACATTACAACAAGAAAATTTATAACAGAAATTTAAATACTTTGAGCTAAAAGAAGATAGAATTATTGTGTGCAAAGACAAAGTATATGTGCCAAATTCCAATGAGCTGAAAAATAAAGTGATGAGGGAAATGCATAATGTACCATATGCTAGGCACCCAAGATATCAAAAATCAATTGTGGTTGTAAGAAGCCAATACTTTTGGCTAGGAATGAAGAAAGAAGTGTCTAATTACATAGCTAGATGCCTAGAGTGCCAGAAGGTGAAGAAAAAACATAGACATCCAGCTGGTTATTGTAGCCATTTCCCATTCTAGAATGGAAGTGGGAAGTGGTTCTAGTTGATGTTATTAAAAATCTGCTCGGAACAATGAAGCATCATGATTCCATCATGGTGGTGGTGGATAAATGAACTAAGACAACACATTTTATTCCAGTAAATACTACACACAAGGCAAAAAATATTGCAGAATCTACATGAAGGAAGTTTCTAGGCTACATGGAGTGCCCAAGGAAACTGTTTCATACATAGATCCAAAATTCACTTCTATTTTTTGGAAGGGTTTGTTCAAAGGTTTTGGGACAAATATAAATCTTAGTACAATGTACCACCCAGAGTCATATGGTAAAACAAAGAGGAGTAATAGAATAATTGAAGACATGCTCAAAATGTATATGATGGACCAACCATCAAAGTGGCAAGATTACATTCATTTATTTGAATTTTCTTACAATAATGGATATCAAGCCTCAATGAAAATGAGCCCATTTGAAGAATTGCATATAAGGAAGTGTAACACACCAGTGAGTTGGGATAATCCAAAAAATATAACAATTATTGGGATAGGTTTTTTGAAGGAAATGGAAGAGAAGATGAAAATGATCAAGTAGAATTTTAAATCTTCCCAGGATAGGCATACAAGTTATGTAGAAAAAATAGATTTTTTAGAGATTTTAAAGCGGGTGAACATGTTTTTCTAAAAGCGAAGGCGAAAATAAGTTCGCTAAGATTAGGAAGTTGCCCAAAGTTGGCAATAATATATTGTGGACCTTTTAATATATTAGAAAATATAAGGCTTGTTGCATACATGCTAGCATGTCATGCATCCAGGAGAGTGCATAACGCATTTCATGTGTCATTTTTACAGAAATATGTGCCTAACCCTAACCACATAATTGATTGGAATGTGATCTAAGTGGAACACGAAGGGGATTTCCGGGTGGAACCAATATGCATCCTGGATCGGAAAGTCAAAGTGCTCAAGAAAAAATCCATAGGGATAGTAAATGTTCAATGGACCTACTACGATCTTGAAGATGCTACACGAGAGCATGAAAAAAACATGCGGGAGGAATACCCACATTTTTTTGTCAATTTTGAAGAAAATATAATATAAGAATGCAAGACTCCATTTTTAGCAACTAGAGTTCCGGAACCACATCTCAGAGTCATAGCCAACTGATCTAGGTGGATATTTTCTCAAATGCGGATGAAAATCTTCCCATGTTTAATAGATCATTGAGATATTTCCAACGCAACTTGAACGGGCTTAAACGAACATCGTATGAGAAATTTATGGCGTTTTAAAGTTTTGGCTAAACAAGAAAAAAGGATGACAGGTTTGACACGTGGCATCATCGGGTACTGACACGTGGCATCACCAGAGAGTGACACATGACAGTATGACAATTGGCATGGGTGTTGACATGGTAGTATAGATGATGATGTGACAATATGGATGCTGACGTTGTTGGATCATGTTGTCATTGATGCCAATGGTTTGATTATTTGAGAGATTGTTGGATCATGTGTCATTGATGCAAATGGTTTGATTGATTGATGTCAAGTAATTGGTTGATTGATGATTGATGATTGATGAACAATGTATATGTATTGTCCTTGATGAGAATGATATATGTCAAAGTGGAAACCAATTGATAAAGATGGATCATTGATATGATGCATAGATGAAGATGGATCAACGAGTTGTCATTGATACATGATGATGCATAGTTTGTTTGATGAAAAGATGACTCATTATTGTCTTATCATGATTGATAAGGTGCACAAATGGATGAAATCCAAAGTGGTCCCCTTATGGTGAAATCTCTCACGGAAAGACACTTTGTGGTTGAGTTATGGTTGAGAGGACCCATGCTTGTATGTGGAATAATGAGATGAAGATCAAAGAAATTGTTGGTGAAACTATCCTAGATGGACAGTGCTTGTCATGCCATTTCCAATGGTATGTGTAATGTCACATAACTCCTCACGGTTTGAGAGTTATGGCTCTACGAAGTTGAAGGACCCCCATATGAAGGCTTGAAGCCCCCAAGGTCAAAGAAGTCAAAGTGAACTAAAAGAAGAAATCATTATTTAAATAATAAATAGAAGTGACAAAATCAAGAAATATTATTTAAATTATAAAATAAGTTGACAAAATCAAGAAGGAATATTTAAATGATAAATATTGGAGAACTTTCTATTTATGGAAAGTGGTTAACCCTAAAATAAGGAAAACGGGTTAAGTGACCTAGAAATGGGTTAAGTAACCTAGAGGGTGAAAGTATAAATAAGATAGCTATGGTCTCTTGTATATCATCCTTTTTGTGGATCAATGGAGAGCTTCTTGTGAGAATATCTTTTGGAGTATCGATGGAGAGCTTCTTATTGGTGTGGATCTCTTGAGCATGATTGAAGATCTATTCTGAGGAAGAGAGCGAGAGGAGGATCTCATGGACACATCAAAGTTTCGGCAATGCTAGAGATCTTGATAGAAAAAGTCTCGGAGCTTCAAAAACCCTAGTTTCTGAGGTATATGCAGACTGTAATGGGCTAGAGAGCGTACACACACGCGCTGTATGAGGATAGGGCATGTACACTAGATGGAATGATGAAGAATTGTGTTTGAGATGGTGCCAAGCTCTTGGATGATTAGGCAGGTTCCATATCTGCATTTTATGGGCTCAGATCTATCACTGAGACACTGGTATGGTTACATTATTGTCTTGATGGATACTATAGTTTGATGTGTTGTGAATGCTTAGGGAATTCTTGGGATGACTTCTATGATGTTGTTCAGTTTGGATGATTTGGTTGATGGAGTGAGCAATACTCTTTGGATTCAGTGGTGACATGATTGCTATGGTATACTAGTTGTTTATACATGATTGAGATAGAATTCATATTGATTTGCTGTGGAGCATGTGCAAGCTATTGGATAGCTTGGATGTGTTGTGACTGGCTGGTGGTCAGATTGGACAGTCAGAGACAAAAGAGAATGATATATTGATTGCAAAGAATCTGAGTTGATCTTGAAGGACAAACCCCAACAACTCATAAGGTATATGTAGGTTGTTGTATACACTGACCGCATGAATACACGGGCTGTAGTGAGCCAGGGTGCGTTCACACGCTGGTTTCACTACTGATAGGTCGCGTACATGTTGACATATTGATATCTGTTGAGGATTGTTGCCTCATCTTAGTTGGTGCTGAGGGTGTAAGCTAAGTCTTGCATTATAGAGCTGGTGCTCTTGTAGAGTTGTACT
Source organism: Picea sitchensis (assembly GCA_010110895.2). NCBI lineage: Eukaryota > Viridiplantae > Streptophyta > Pinopsida > Pinales > Pinaceae > Picea > Picea sitchensis. Next base: position 61,975 of record SNQJ01S0010059.1, on the reverse strand, counting down.
CTATTCAGTTGTTGCTGATAAACCCCCAGATTGTTGTCCATAATAAAAGGAAAAATTGTACATACATCTTGTGTTCTTTGTGTTCCTTGTGGTGATGACTTATTGATGATATGTGTTGCTGATATATGCTGCTGATATATGTTCACATATAACTGGTTATAAATGACAACAATGGGTAATGAATAGAAGTTGAATGCTAACTAATGAGTTTTGTGTAAAAGGGAAATTTTGGGAAAAAGAGCCCCACACTCATTCACCCCCCCTCTAAGTGTGGTAGGTGTGTCCAACAGACGTGGCATGATGATGGGGATGTATAGATGCTGACATGGCATGCTGACCGGGCTGTATAGATGTTGACATGACATGCTAATTGGGTTGTATGGATGTTGGCGTGGCATGCTGATTGGGATGAAAAAATGCTGATGTTGTGCTAACGTAACATGATGATGTGGCATAAAGTGTGGCAGGATGACTATACAGGTTGTGGGGGGTCACCATGTGGACCAATTAGAGGCCACAACGTGGTAGCCCCAATTTGTCCAAAATGGGCTTCTCGACCATAGAAGGATCAGGCGGGTGGATTGAACCCCCGATCTCTTCAGAACCAAACCAATGGTTTGCCATTAGGCCAATAACCATTCATTTTAATTCAAACCATTTTATTTTATTTTATTTAAAGTTTTTTTGTTTTAATGTTTCCAAAAGTGGATGCTCCGTGGGATTGACCCCACAACCTTCACTCCGGAAGACCAATGGCTTAACCAATACGCCAACAAATTACTTGTTATGGCATGTGGATTTGATATTATTTGAAGTGAAAATATTTCAAATTATGAAAAATCCCAACATGCAGAGGTTTGACCCTGTGACTTCCAACTATATAACCAAACACTTCTATCATTGCATCATGTGCTTGGAACTTGAAAGGATTGGTTGAGAATTTGTAATTATACACATGTTTTTCCTGTATAATTTGAAGAAGTGAGGTTTTGAGGTCATTTATTGGTATCCCGAGAGTGGGAAGCAATTTTCTGGAGTGCCACTACCGCTGTAGCAGAATTGAAGACAAGTTTGGTTGTAGGTTGGAGACAAAATTGATGTAATTAATCATTTGACATATTAATGGAGTGGTCACTCATTGGAAGCGAACCTAGATACGTAGCCCATGATGGGTGAACTCCGTTGACAACCTTGTTGTTTCTTGTCTGTTTATTTACTACCATTCATTTCTTCAATTCATCCTTTCAATTGTTCATTAAGTGCTTTAAAAGTTGAGCTAAGTCAATTCATGTTATAATTATTTACAAAGCAAGTCAGTAATTCAGATCAAGTTTGGTATCAAAGCATGTTTGACTGGATTTGCAAGGGTGAATGTTAACCAAGATCAAGTTCAAGCATGGTGAAGGATCACTTGAAGAAGCTAATCCATAAATTGGATGTGTATTCCAAAAAAGAGAAATGGTGTAGCCAAAAGAAGGAAATCCTTTTGGTATTGAGGTGGATTTTCTTGAAGCATTCATGACGATGAAATCTATGGTGGAAGAGTTGTACAGTGAACAAAAGAAGTCCAAGGAAGGTGTTCCATATACAAAATTTGAAGGAGAAGGAGGTGGTGGTGACCCTCCTAAGACTCCTCCATCCATGTCATCCTCTTCTTCTAGTTTGAAAGGGAGTTCTTCTTTCAAGAAGCATTCCAAGAAAACTTCATTTGATTTATGTTTAGTGAAACTTGATGTCAAGTTTGATTTTCCAATTTATGATGGTGAACTTAATGCAAAAAAGTTGGATAACTGGATCAAGTAGCCTGAAGTCTATTGTAGGATTTAGAAAATTATTGATGACAATGCAAAGATCCAATTAGCCACTCTTTGACTCGGAGGCACACATTTGATTTGCTGGGAGAAACAAACTCAAAAAGATCTTCTTCGAAGGGGTAAAATAATTTCTTGTTGGTATGAGTTTATTGCTACATTAAAGAAATAGTTTTATGCATTGGGATACACGCAACAAATAATAATGGATTGAAAAAACTTAAGGCAAGATAAAGGACAAAATATTCAATGTCATACTCAATAATTTAGGAAGAAAGATTTAACTTTAGGTATTTCTTTGTATACATAATAAACTCTTCGCGAGTATATTGGTGGTTTGCATAGTTAACTTCAACATACTATCCTCACGTGTAATCCGACTAATTTGGATGACTTTTGTGTTCAAGATACACATCTTGAATCTAGAGGAAATAATTTTCATGATGATTTTGTTGAAATATTGTAACTTCGAAGAATATTCTATTTGATAGAGATTTTTAAATAATATTGTTATTATATATATATTAATTAGGCCCTATTGTGCCTTTGTAAAAGTCGGCCATATTGTGCCTTGACAATTAATTGTAAATTAAGAGGGTAAAGTGACAAGTCGGCTGAGACCTAATTATAGGTTGGCCAGACCACTATTTATAAGAGAGGCTAGTGCCTCATTTGGACACACATACCACACTAACTCTGTAGCTATGAATACGTGTGCAAGTCTTAGAGGAACTGCTACTGCAACTAAGTGTGACGTCAAGGAGGGCTTTTGGTCTATCTCTTGGTATTTCTTGGTTAAGTGGTGCACTACTCTTGCTAGTGAAGGAGTAGAGGAGGATCTTATGTTCAGTATCTGGTCTATCTATATTTATGAATTTTTTGCTGGGTTTTCTCCCCCATGAGGGTTTCCGAGGATATTCTGTGTGTTTCTATTGTTTCTCTGATTTCCTCTCTTTCAACGATCTTATTTATGCAACTAATGTTCTAAATGATTATTATAATAAAGAAGAATCGTAATTGCTAGTTGTATAAGTAAAACTTCAACATGGTATCAAAGCAGGCTTGAAAGAGACCAAATCACAGCTTATAAGAAGTGGCTAAGCCTCAACGCACCCTCTTCAAAATTCAGTTTTCAGTATTGCAGCTGCTGTAGAATTAGGGTTTCTACATAAACCCTATGTGTGAGGTTTTCCCTGTTTAAGGAGGAAGTTGAAGAAAGTAAACACACCTAGGAACTCACCCTAAGAGGGTGCATCTAGTCCCTGGATCATAATTCCAAAATTTGAAGTTTGAGAAATTAGGGTTTCCTCATAAAACCCTAATTTGTAGTTGCAGTACCAGTTGAAGTTGCATTTGCAGTACCAGTACCAGTTGTAGTTGCATTATTAGTTGTAGTTGTAGTTCCTTCGTGCCAATTCCTTCATGCTAGTTGCAACACTAGTTGTAGTGAATTTTTTTGTCAAGTGTTGGGACATAATTTTTATTGTCCTAGTGTGCCTTACCCTAGCAAGACACTGTAAGAGGTATGTACTTACATGTGTTTAAACTGTATCATTATTTTTAAAAGGGTATTTGCAGGAGAAATGATCTTCTATCTAAACAACAATTGTAGATACAGAGGGATCTCAGATCTAGCACATTTAGAGGAACTATGCACCCCAAGTTTGATTACTTTGATATGCCTCTACTTGTTATGGAATTATTCTAATATTATGAATATCCAGGTTTCATTTTGATCTGTTGAAGTTATCATAATAACCATTGGTCAAAATTAAAGTCAAATTATTAGATTGATTAAAGTTGAGATTATAGAGTTTATTCCCTAACTCAGTTTTCTGTCAAGAAATCATATTATCTTAGTACATAGGACATGTTGAAGAAAATACTTGTCATATTGAGTGAAGGAGACTCGGAAGAAAAGCAACACACTCATTCTTGAAGACAAGACTCTAGGTTCCAAGTTTGATTGATTAAATTGATAAGATTCAAATTTACACATATCAAGTTTGATAACTGCTAAACACTATAGTTGTGATATTAATCTTTGAATTTTTTTATTATTGAATACTTGGTAGCATGTGAGCACTATTGAGATAAATTCTTATTGTAATAATTTACTAGATATAACTAACATCTCCTCTAGAATAAACTTCTTGTTTTGTTTACATGTTACCATGGAGGAATGATTGATCACAATACTAGAAGAGTGTTTCTCTCATTTCTTATCATTGTATTTCTTACTTTTAACCCTTGTTTCAGGAAGGTCACAAGTGATAGCTCTAAAGGAGCTACTGCGACGATTGTTATCTCTATTGTTTTATTATTATTATAAAGAGTATTAATCTTGTCTACTGTTTCTCCCTTGTTGTTATTGTTTCAGGAAGGTCACAAGTGATAAACCTGAGGGAGCTACAGTGACGGTTGTAGAAGGCAATGTATTATATGAGACATGGAGTATACTATCCAAGATGTATACATGACTGTATACATCCATGTATCGAAGAAGAAGAAGAAGAAGAAAAAGATACTTGTGTTAGATACACAACATCTCATATGAAGACAGATCATGAGGAGCAGAGGGATCCAAAGATAACATAAAAAATCCCTCTAATATAGTTGATCACTCTTTAGAAAGAGTTAGTAGAGCCAGAAGGGCCTACCCAAAATATATGAAGTAACCAAGAAGAGACCAACATGGACCTGTGACAATTTGCATGACGCAAAGCCATATAGTATTGATGTGCCATATCAGAGGGAGCAGATGGATCCAAATATTATATAGACTCAGAGGGAGAAGATGGATCTGAAGATTATATAGACTCAGAGGGATTCAAGAGACTCAGAGTGAGCATGATCTCAGAGAGAATCGGATGGGAAAAAAAAGAGATGTCTTCTAGGACTGATAGAAAAATGCCATAAGTTGAGAATACCAAATCCTAGCTTCAGAGACCTCTAGAAGATATGAAATCTTTTGGGAATATTCCCTTGTTTTAGTGACAGAGGAGGAAGCCAGTCAGAAGGATTGGGATATGGATTTTTCCATGATACTAGAAGGGAAATCAATGGTGAATTCCAAGATTGATCTACCAGATCAAGCATCTTGTAGATAATAATACAAAGCCCGATTTGTGTCCAAAGGATTCTCCCAGCGAGATGGAGAACTATGACGAGACACTTTCTCCAATAATCAAAAGAAGTATCTATAGAAAAAAAATGATTCATTAAAAGAAGCTGATATAGTATGAGATTCAGAGGGAGTAGGTATTACAATCCCTGTATTTGAGATTGAGTTATCTCTAGTGTTAGTTGGTGCAGTACATTAGTCGGGCCATGGAGACATGAATACAATAGAAGATTGAGTTACCTCTACAGAAAGAGGATAAGCTACCCTCAATGTCAGTTATTGAGCCACTCTCAGTTTCAGATGAAGCTGTTTCCGTGATGGAGTAGAGGAGCTACTCTCAGAGTTCAAAAACTAGAGTGAGAATGGGGCAGTCATTCTCAACTTCAGAAATAGAAACTGTAGGTACAAAGTCCCAGTTACAGAAGGAAAAATTGCAGAGAGATTAGAGGACATACTCTTAGGCAGTGAGACAGATAGTGCTTTGTAGAAAGCACACAGAACCAACACATGATTATGCAGATTGAGTTGCATGTGTGCAAGTGTACTAGGTTGGTACAATGTGATGTGAACATTTGGTTTTGAAGTACAGGACATGAAGACTCATAGAGCTTGGTATGGTTGATAGTTTTCTAATGAGCTTGGGATTTACCAAGAGTAAAGCTGATCCCAATCTTTAGATCAAGATTGTGGATGATGGACCGATTATATTTATCCTATATGTGGACGACTTATTATTGATCGGTGAAGAAAATATCATCATATATTGTAAGAAGAAGCTTGCCACTAAATTTGAAATAAAGGATCTAGGCCCGATGAACTATTTCTTAGGTCTTGAAGTATGGAAAGAGCCCATAAGATATTTTCCTTAATCAAGTAAAGTATGCTATGGAAATTATAAAGATATTTGACATGATGAAATGTAAAGCTATGTTCACTCCTATGGAGATGAATCTGAAGATATTGGCTGATACTTAATTAGAAATAGTTGATGTTACTCTATACAGACATATGATTGGTTTGTTGATGTATCTGATGAATACCAGACTAGATATATGCTTTGCTGTGAACACATTAATTCAGTATCTGGTGGAGCCCAGACATGTTCACCTTGTAGCTACAAAGCATGTGATGAGATACCTTAAGGGTATGTTGGACTATGGCCTCTATTTTACTCGATATTGTGACTTCAGATTGTCTGGCTATACTGATTTAGATTGGACTGGAAGTGCTTCAGACAAAAAAATCACTTTAGGATGTTGTTTCAGTTTGGGGTTAGCCGTGACTTTGTGGAAAAGTAGGAAACAATCCAATATTTCTCTCAATACGACAGAAGCAGAGTACATTGCAACATGCTCCACCAATTGTGAAGCCATATGGCTTTGAAAGAAGTTGATAGGTCTATTTGACCTATAAATGGATGCTACCATGATCTTTTGTGATAACTAGAGTTGCATAAAGATGACAGAGAACCCAGTGTTCCACGATAAGACGAAGCACATTGAGGTCCGGTACCAGTACATCCGTGACTTGGTATAGGAGGGATTTGTGAAGCTCTAATATATTGGTACAGATGAGCAAGTTGTAGATGTGTTGACTAAGCCTATATCTCATGTGAAGTTTGAGTACTCCCAAGACAAGCTTGGTGTAGTCCCAAAGAAACTCCCTCGAAAGGGGGAGTGATGTTGATGATACTATGGTATGCTGACCAACATCAGGTAGCTCGGTTAGGATTTTATATCCTAGGGGACTGATCATCCCTGGGCAGATCCCGAAGGTCTGATAAGGATAGTCTGTCAGAGCACCTGTGCATGTATATACCAGCTATGGTAAGTAGTGGTAGCTCAATTAGGATTTTATATCCTAGGGAATATTATGATTTCTGGGAAGATCTAAAAGGTCCAATAAGGATGGTCTTTTAGAGTACCACGTGGTATCTCAGTTAGGATTCTATATCATAGGGAATCTTATGATTCCTGGGAATATCTCGAAGGAGCAGTAAGGACGATCTGTCAAAGTACCAAAAATATTGTTGTTGATGCACCTACTTCATTCTGTTGCCACATATAGATGTTGATGTTCCAACTTCATGCTGTTGATGATGTTGTTGTTCCATTGTTGTGCTGTTGATGTTCCAACTCTGTGCTGTTGATGATGTTGTTCTAGCTCTGTGCTTTTGATGTTGTTGTTCCAACTTCATGCTGTTGTTGATGTTGATGTTCCACCTTCATGCCGTTGATGATGATAATGTTACTCCATATCTACATTGCAGATGATGATGATTTTCAGTTTCTACTGATGTTGATGATGAGAAAAAACTTCCGATGACCTATAGATATGACTGACAATGTTCCCGTTGCTGATGACAATGTCCCCTCCTATTGATGATGTATTGAGTCTAGTCAGTTGCTATTAATGTTGTCAATAGAATACCCTTCTTGCTAAGGGGGGTTGTTGAAATATTGTAACTTTGAAGAATATTCTATCTGAGAGAGAGTGTTAAATAATATTATTATTTTATATTTATTAATTAGGCCCTATTGAGCCTTTGTAAAATGCAGCCCTATTGTGCCTTGATAGTTAATTGTAAATTATGAGAGTAAAGTGATAGGTCGGCCCAAACCTAATTATAGGCTGGACAAACCACTATTTATAAGAGAGGCCAGTTCCTCATTTGGACACACACACCACACTAGCTCTGTAGCTATGAAGAAGTGCACAAGTCTTGGAGGAACTGCTACTGTAGCTAAGTGTGACGTCAAGGAGGGTTTTTTTGGATTACCGAGAGGGTGGGTGAATCAATAATAAAGCAATTTCATCATTTTTAACCATATAATCCAAGTGTTATATCAATGTAGCATTATCATCCAATAATTGCAGAGTAAATACGCAATGAGAAAATGAACAATCATACACATACACAGTACACCCGTGTTTTACATGGAAACCCAAAGCGGGAGAAAACCACATAATTCTTTTTCTTATATGTCTTGAAGAATTACATTCATTGGAAGCACCAACTTCCTTTGTTTTCCAGCTACAATTGGAAAGAGGCTTCAACCCCCTTGTTTCTCAAGATACAAACTCAAGGAAGCCCAACTCCCCTATTCTCTAGCTACAACCAAAAGGAGGCTACAACCCCCTATGTTCTCCGACTACAACCGGAAGGTGTCTACAACCACCTTTCCTTGCCTCGTCCAACTGCCCTGAAGTAGAAGTAGAATGATGGAACCACTATCACACTATCACTCTGAGATATACCACTGTAAACCTATACCAATAAAATTGAACCATGCATCAACCATGCATCAACCTGTACCTCAACCTGTAATCAACCTATACCATAAACAAGTGCATCAAACATGCACCAACCTGTACCAAACAACCTGTAATCAACCTGTACCATAAACAAGTGCATCAACCATGCTCCAACTTGCACCAAACAACTTGTAATCAACCTGTACCATAAAAAAGTGCATCCAACCATGTACTAAGTATGTACCAATCATGTGTCACCTACTCATCAACTATGACTCATCAATATGTACCAAAACCATTAACTATACACCTCATGTATGTGCCAACTCATCAACTACTTGTCTCAACCATGTACCCAACATGTACCTTAACCAAAATCCCTCATCAATTTCATCATCCAAATATCATTTCTAACTCTGTAATATACCTGGTGTATATGATCACATACCTGCAAACCTTTCTTAAATTTAACAACAAGAGACCAACATTTTCATCAAACTTTTCTTTAGTCTCACATTACTAGTTTTGGATTAGTCATCAACCCTAAATTGAAATAATCATAAATATGTACCTATAATGAATAAAGATCTAAATATTATAGACAATGTTCTTCAGTCTGTTTTATGCAATTCCTCCAGGTTTCACTACTCGAAACCTCTCAGAAAAGGAGTTATAGCAAAAATGGCATACCTTGTTGAATTCTGTCTTATTTTAGAGAGTGACCTTGTAGAGCGTTCCCCACACATAAAATTTGTTGAATCGATCTGAAAATGTTACAAAGCATACTACAGACTGTACTCTAACTAACACATTTTTTCTTACTAAATTTGGATATTTTATGAAGAAGTTATGACATTTTTACCCGAAACACATGTTTTAGATTAGTTTCAGGACTAGCAACAAACCCTATTTTCCACGGAGTGTAACTCCAAAAATACAACCCACAAGCTAATTTTTTTACCATAGATACTTGGATATGTTTCCTCAATTTCCTATCAATATAAGGGTTTGGATAATTCTAGAAACAAATCTATTGCGAAAATGGTGAGATGACCTGTAAATAACACACCTTAGAAAGCATCATCAAAATAATTTATCCTCCCTTGAATTCCGGCCCTCTTTTCTTCACCTTCCCTTTGAAATTCATCTTAGATATCCTTTGGTTACCTCAGTCACCTATAGATATTCAATATGCTCAAGTTTGATATAAAATGAGAGAGCATTGCCTCTTATTTATACTCTCCATCTTCTAGGTCACTTAACCCATTTCTAGGTCACTTAACCCATTTATAGGTTACTTAACCTATTTTCCTCATTTTTAGGGTTAACCACTTTCAATAATTATTAATTTCTCCATTACTTTATCATTTAAATATTCCTCCTTGACTTTGTCACCTCAATTATCATTTAAATAATCTTCTTTGATTTTGTCACTTCACTTTATTATTTAAATAATCCTTCTTGACTTTGTCACTTTACTTTATCATTTAAATAATAATTTATTCTTTGCAAGATCTTTGACTTCTTTGACCTTTTGGGGCTTCAAGCCAACATATGAGGGTCCTCCAACTTCGTAAGTCCATAACTCTCAAAACGTGAGGAGTTATGTGACGTTTCACATACCACTAGAAATGGCATGACATGTACTATCCATATAGAATAGTATTACCTTCAAATATATTAAAACTCATACCATTATACATGAAACAACCTTGGTTCCATTACCCAAACCTTTTTGCTACCGAAATTCGCTACCAGACTTTCTTCAAGGGTTGACATCAATGACAACCAACCTTAATCAAAAATCTCCCCCTTTGGCATTGATGGAAACACTCTGATGCAATACTGAAGTCATATCACTCATGCTCCCCCTGGAAACATGCCTCTATCCTCTGCATATCTATGACCATTTCTCCCCCTGGAACCATGCCTCTGTCCTCTGCATCTGATAAATCTCTCCCCCTTTGTCATCAATGGAAAATGTATCCTTCCAACCAGGGCTGCTCCCCCTAACTGAACTATCCTCTTTATGGTGCTTCCTCATGTACATCTAAGACATATAAGATAAACATTCATTTTGGAGTAGAAATAACTCCGAGTCTCTGGCGAAGATACTCAAAGGATTCCCGTGGAAGTGGTTTTGTAAATATGTCTGCCACTTGTTATTTTGTGCCCACATACACAACTCTGATGTTGTTTTCTGTAACCTGCTCCCGTAGAAAGTGATACTTTATTGGAATGTGCTTTGTCTTGGAGTGCATCACCAGGTTCTTTGAGATACTGATGGCGCTTGTATTATCACAATAGATTGGAATGGGTTCATCATACTCAACCTGTATATCTGTCAAAGTTTGTTTCATCCAAAGAACCTATGTACAACATGTTGCTGCTGCAATATACTCTGCCTCGGCTATATATAGAGATAATGATGATTGTTTCTTTCTTAGACATGATACTAAACACTCACCCAAGTATAACACTGCTCCACTGGTGCTTCATCGGTCATCAATACAACCTGCCCAATCTGCATCTGTGTAGGCAATAAGAGATATATAGTTTCCTCTTGGATACCATAATCCAAACTCTTCTGTTTCTTTGAGATATCTGAAAATTCTCTTCACTACTAATACATGTGATTCCTTTGGTGCTGCTTGAAATTGTTCCACCTATCCAACTGCATGCATTACATCTGGTCTGGATGCTATCACATATAGTAGGATGCAAATCATTGACTTGTATTGCCTATGATCTGTAGACTTTGAATCATCATCTTTTCTTAACTTGCAATTGGTTTGCAAGGGAGTGCTAATTGGTTTGCAATATTCCATTTTGAACCTCTTTAGTATTTCTATGATATACTTGGTTTGAGAAATAAAAATTCCTTGGTTGCTTTGACGAATCTAAAGTTCCAGAAAGAAGGATAGTTATCCAAGTAATGACATTTCAAATTCATTCTGCATATCCTTTGCAAATTTCTGGCTTAACCTGTCATCATCACTACCAAAAATAATATCATCAACATAAACTTCAATTAATAAAATATTACCTTG
>SNQJ01S0010059.1:17338-44378 GCA_010110895.2 Picea sitchensis | reverse complement strand
CTTTGTCACTTTACTTTATCATTTAAATAATAATTTCTTCTTTGCAAGCTCTTTGACTTCTTTGACCTTTTGGGGCTTCAAGCCAACATATGAGGGTCCTCCAACTTCGTAAGGCCATAACTCTCAAACCGTGAGGAGTTATGCGACGTTCCACATACCACCAGAAATGGCATGAAATGTACTATCCATATAGAATAGAATTACCTTAAAATATATTAAAAATCATACCATTATACATGAAAGAACCTTGGGTCCATTACCCAAACCTTTGTGCTACCAAAATTCGCTACCAGACTTTCTTCAAGGGTTGACATCAATGACAACCAACCTTAATCAACTGGTTTTTGGTCTATCTCCCGGTATTTCTTTGTTAAGTGGTACGCTACTCTTCCTAGTGAAGGAGTAGAGGAGGATCTTCTATTCCGTCTTTGGTATATCTATATTGAGGAATTTTTTGATGGGTTTTTGTTGAGACCTGAAATTGACATTCTCATTAGGCTATTTTTCTCTTCACCTATACCTTTTTGGACCTACTTAAAGCTTGAGTGAATGACAAGAACGCTAGTACTTGCCAGTATTAAGGTCATAAAGTGAAGTATGGTTAATTCATGTATTTTGTGGTTTATTGAGTTAAAGGAATTAAATATTTCATATACTAATGCTCGATTTGTCATATGTGAATCTTTGACCCCTAGATATCTAGCGTTCCTGTACCAGCTCTGTCCTGATCCGGTACCTGCGCACCAAGATTGTTGCTGTTTGATCCAGTACCAAAATGCGTATAGTACTAAATCTTACCTGTGGTGATCTGGTACCAACGAACACACTCTGTTATGATCCGGTACCAACGACCACGCTCTGTCATGATCCGATACCACATTTTGTGCCTTGTTTTGATCCGATACCATCTCTGTTACGATCCGGTACTAGTATGGAAGAGTCTAATGCACTAATTTAAGTGCTAGATCTCGCCTAAATCATTAGTTGGACATCTATTTTCTATGATAAGAACAGTTTGTTAATTGCCTCATCCTCATGCACTTCGTGTCATGAGGATGAGGCTAAATATGTAACCAAATGATTAAACTTAAACAGCTAAATGATTTGCAAATCACTTTGCCTCCTTGTGTTTCACGATGCAGACTATTAAATAGCCGTGGCAAGGATGGTAGAAGAGGAGAGTTAGCATATCATCATTATGTAAGCAATGTATGATAGTACATACCATATCTTGAGCAAAGTTTAATGGAATGTCATTTTTATCCCCATATTCTATCTATGATTAAGAATGAGTTGAACTGTTAAAGAGAGTTTTGGTTTTATGCTTTGAAGTGTGAGTGAGAGTGATGTGTGTGTTAACAACAAGCTTCCTGTAGACTTTAGCAGCTGACCTGTTGAAGCGGCAAGGGCCCACCGCCCAACAAAGGTCATCCTCTCCGTAGATTAGCATTAGTGTTTGTTTTCAGTAATATATAAGCATTGCATTAGCTAAAGCATTAACTCTGTTAGATGATAGTTGTAACAGCTTAGATTAAGATTTCCATTCTGTAATTGATTAGAAATCTTTAATTGCTTTGTTTTACATATGCTCTGTTTTATGTTCTCATGAATTTGATTTCCTTGAGTGATCATAGATGTTGGCGGCAATAGTCAAAATTACTTGGAGAAGAATTAGTGAAGTTCATTGTGAACCACAATAGAACCAACCTATTGACTGTTGAACTACACATGCCATGCTGAGTGATGTGTGATTTCCTTTCAAAAAGTGTGGATTGCATAATTAGTTTTCTGGGTCAGACATCAGAGTTGATATATCATACCAATTCCATCTCATACTTGCATGTGCCATAATGGAATAGATAGCCTCTCTGTGAAAGACAACCACAATGCATTGTATTTTTCTATCTTGATTTGTTTCCAGCGTACATAATCTAGTTTGATTCTATACTCGTGACATTAGGAATTACCTTTCTTACTGGTGTCTTATAACTATGTTGATTACGAATCCCTGACAACAACACCAAAATGTTGTGCTACTTATATGTCTAATATAATGCAATCATTAATTATAAGTGGAGGATATGTGTAGACTTCCGAGAGTTAAACAAAGCCACCCATAGGGATTACTTTCCCTTACCATTTATTGATCAGGTGTTGGATACCCTGTCCGGAAAGAAGTACTTTTCATTCTTGGATGGGTTTAGTGGTTACAACCAGATACAAATAGCACCCGAAGACCAGGAAAAGACCAATTTCACTTGCCCTTGGGGCACATATGCTTATAGGGTGCTCCCTTTCAGACTTTGTAATGCCCCAGCCACTTTTCAAAGAGTCGTCCTAGCCATTTTCTCTGACTTGACCAATGATTGTGTGGAAGTCTACATGGATGACTTTACAGTCCATGGAAAAGACTTCCAAGAAGCATTGGCTAGTTTAGAAAAAGTCTTAATTAGGTTTAAGGAAATTAACCTTTCCTTAAGTAACGAAAAATAAAAAATGATGCTCACTGAAGGTATTGTTTTGGGACATCACATTTCCCATTCTAGCATGAGAGTTGATCCAGAAAATATTTATATCATCACACAAATCATAATACCTTCCTCCCAAAAGGAAGTCCGTAACTTTTTAGGACATGCTGGCTACTATAGAAGATTCATTCCAAATTTTACAAGCCTAGCTACTCCTTTGTTTAAATTATTATCCAAAGAAGCTGAATTTAAGTGGGATGATGAATGCCAAATATCTTTTGAAATTCTAAAACATAAATTATCAACTACCCCTGTATTAAGAGGACCAAATTGGTCTCTTCCTTTTCATATCTGTACCGATGCCTCAAACACAACCCTTGGGACAGTCCTTGGACAAAGAGAAAATCAAATTCCCTATGCTATTTACTTCGTCAGTAAAAATCTGTCTCCAGCTGAAGTTAATTATACGGTCACAAAAAAGGAATTGCTAGCTTTAGTCCATGCTATCAATAAATTTAGACACTATATTACTGGATATCAAACTTTTGTACACATTGATCATTCAACCATCCGATTCTTAATGAATAGACCTGTAACAAATCCTAGAGTTACAATATGGCTTTTATTATTACAAGAGTTTAATATCAATATTATTGATAGGCCTAGTAAAGATAATCTTGTGGCTGATTTATTATCTAGAATGATTCATCTGGGAGATAATGCACCAGTAGAAGACAACTTTCCTAATGAAAATTTATTTTCTATTTCTACATTTACTCCGTGGTATGCAGATGTTGCTAACTATCTTGTGACAGGGAAGATGACTCAGAAATTGTCTCCTAGAGAAAAACATAAATTAATTCAACTAAGTGCAAATTACATGTGGCACGATGATTACCTCTACAAAACAGGACCAGATTTGGTGATCAGAAGATGTGTAAGGGAAGATGAAATTCATGATATTCTACAAGCCTGCCATGATGGCCCCTATGGAGGACACTTCACAGACAAAAGGACTACTTACAAAGTACTGCAATCAGGTTACTACTGGCCTCATATTTTCAGAGATGCTAAAACCTATGTATACAATTACGATGAATGTCAATGAATGGGTAAACCTACTGCACGAGACCAAATTCCACTTCAAGCCCAAGTAGTCATTGAACCATTTGAGAAATGGGCATTAGATTTTGTAGGGCCCATTAACCCTGCATCTAAAAAGAAAAAGTATATACTTGTATGCACTGACTATGTGACTAAATGGGTTGAAGCAAAGGCTTTACCGATTGCAAGTGAACAATCAGTGGTAGATTTCCTTTTTAATGATATCTTTACTAGATTTGGTGTACCACAAGAAATTGTGACTGATCAGGGAACTCAATTTACAATCTCATCTAGTAAAAAATGTTACAGAACAATACCAAATCAAACACAGGAAATCTACACCCTATCATCCATAAGCAAATGGGCAAGTAGAATCCACCAATAATGTTATTGAGTCCATTCTTACCAAAACAGTACAGCTGCACCATAAGGATTGGGTTGACAGATTATTAGAAGCCTTATGGGCTTATAAAATCACCTGGAGGAATACAAAGGGACATACACCCTATGAGTTAGTGTATGGGAAGTAGGTGCTTCTCCCCATAGAATTTCAGATCAAAACCTTCAGGACTGTAGTACAAGTTGGCATGAACTTGGATGAATCCCAACAACAAAGACTCTTGCAGCTTAATGCGTTGGATGAAACCAGGCAGGAAGAACTTCAAAGGACTACCCTCATTCAAGAACAGAGAACAAAATGGCATGACAAGTATCTCAAAAAGAAAATTTTTCAACAAGGAGATTGGGCCCTATTGTATGACAGTAGATTCAAGAACTTCAAAGGTAAGTTAACCACCCGTTGGATGGGACCTTACGAAATTGACACTATCTACGATAATGGTTTAATCAAGATAAAGACAATTGATGAACAACAGACACCACTATTTGTGAATGGTCATCGGTTGCGAATTTACAACAAACCTCTGTCAAAAGAAGAATTCCTGACTCGTATACTACATAATTTAGACATGCAGATGATCTGTAAGGAAGGAGATCCTCCCACTGACCCACATTGATTGATTGGTTTATTTGAAACTTTTTGTAGATAGGTGTGATTGAATTTTTTTAATAAGATGAAGGTAACAAAAGACCCTTACCTCCTTTTGTTTTACTTTCAAAAAATTTTCTTTTCTTTTGTAAGCAAGTTTTTAATAAACTATTTGATCCTTCATGAATTGCTAAATCTCAGTTGTAGGCATGAACAATATTCTGTTCTGTTTCGGTACCAGAAATCCTGTTCTGGTCTAGTACCAGTTCGGTACCAGAATCTGTCCTCCTACAATACTATCAAGACATATTGACAAAGAATATTTTCAAATCTTATGTCAATTAATCTGAAGTATGAAGCCATGCAACAACCACTTAAGACGGAACCAAGAAGCCAAAAGTACTATCAAATGACAGCCTTCTGTTGACAACTAAAGGGAAGTATTTTAATTTCTTTTGGTTCTGTTGCTAATTTCTTTTTGTTCTATTGCTGAGAAGAAATTTAATTTATGTTGGTTCTGTTGCTTAAAAACACACTAAAAAGAGGGACACAATCTTTACCTATGATTACTCAAAGAACCATAATCCACTTTAAAGACTAGAAGTTGCCTTTACCCAACATTCCAACATGTTTAACGAAAAATATATTAGCCCATAAGCAACTATCTCATCCTAACCATACTTCAATAGTATTCATTGGATTATCTTATTAAAGAGTAACATATGGGTATCTGAACACTCTCTACCATGGGCACACTACCAAAACTTTTATGGCAGAGGATGTACCAGTACCCCAAGGAAACTTTAGGTCATTCTATTATGGACAACTTCAGACAAAATTAGACATCCGGATCACTCTAAAGAAATAATGTGCATAAAAGTTTATTTTTCCTTCAGACAGATCTTTAAAAGACATACAAAATAAGAGTATATGCCTTCCAACCCAATACCATCCCCCCCTGTAAAAAGGTTTTTAGACGAGCCCCCCCTGTCACCATGCAAAGCACTCTTTAATACAAACCAACATAGGTGACTATGGACAAGAAGCCTTTGATGGAAAAAGGGTTTAAGAGACTAACCCGCCGAGATACTGAACAGGTCTGCTGGCAGCGGGTACCGGTCTGTGGTATGACTAGGCAAACCCATCAGGGTATTGAACATGCCTGTTGGCAATGGGGCATTCTTCCTGGGGAAGGAACCTCTCACTAATTATCAAAACTACCCCACCAGAGTATTGAACAGGCTTGCTGGCAGTGGGTTCTGGTTGAAACATGTCTCATCTATACTTGTCTGATTGAAAAATCCACTTTTTTCCATCCAAAACAAAAAGAGTAAAGGTCATTATTGGCTTTCATGAAATACAAAATTTTGGATGAATTAGCAATATAATTCTCCAAGAAAATGTCCATTTGAGAATCACCCTAAGTCAACTTACCGGTTTGACATCTAAAGCCTACACTATCTAAGAAGGAAACTTCTTAAGAGTGGAGCCCTAACTAGGGAGCCTAATTTACTCATATTGTGAAATTTATCTATAACATCCAATGATAGTAAAACTCTGAAGCAAGTTAGGAGAGCTCTGTTCTTCTGGCAAATATATGTACTCCCCTGTTCACTGCTGAATGCTACCTCTGTCAATACTTCATTAAAAGAAGAGCAATTTCATTTTTGGCATGAGATGCACAGATATATGTATTCCTCTGTTTCATTGTTGAATGCTACTGCTGTCAATACTCCATTAAACACAGGGAAATTTCATTTTTCTACCATGAAATCATATGATAAGTGATAAGCTGTACTTTTAAAATTTGATTGATTTCTTTGCTCTTATCATCCCTCTCCATTATGATATAAATTGATTGAATCTTCTTGCCTACAGAGATACAACATCTTCGGCACGGGGGAAGGTCAAAGAGCCCCTTCAAAACTCTTTTCCAGACCTACATGATCACTCTGCAGAAACCAAATTCAAAAGAAGATATGCACATAAGAAGTACAGGACATTCCCGTACCAAGTTTTCAAGAAGTTTCAGTCCAAAAAGATGAATTTTGACAATTTACAAGCAATCACACATACTATGGGCATCGATCATACAAAGGTGAAAGCAAAGGTAAAATGGTGTTTATTTTCCTATGCTCATAAAACTACAATAAATATGAAGAACTATACTAGATATTACGACCTTAGTATTAAACCTATGCGCCTATCCCTCATACGTATATGCCTAAACCTAATTAACCCTCTCATAGCTCTTGAACATGGTTAAAGGAAAAAATCATATCAAAATATGAAGCATGCATAGCAATGATAACCCATGAATATATTTCATCCTCAAGCAAATTCACGAATCTATCATATATCATGAACCACGATCCAACATTAATTTCATCCACCGAAAGTCTAATCACCTATTCTAAAAATGATGCCCTGATACCCGACGTCCTATTCTCATCATTACAGTAATGGGTAGATAAGAAATGGCTTATCTGGTGGCGAAGCCATCCAGATAAGCTTCTTTTGGTAGTAATTTTCTACAACACCCTCACTCAAACTTACCATCCACAACACCATCACCATACTTCCCCCTGTCGTGAGCTTCCCTCCAGTTATGAGCCTGCTCCTATCCGATACCAAACCCTCCATCAATTTATTACACCCCTGTGCTTTAGCCCAACCCTTTTCTCAACTTATAACGATGGTTGTTACGAGACATGAACCAGTTTTCCAAATTTATAGGGAAACCGATGAATACCAATTATGTCAAGAAAAATATGCCAGATTAGGGTGGATACCATTTCTGGAAAAATTTATAGGCTGGAGCAAGAAGATATCTCAGGAATTTATACAAGGATATGATGGAGAGACGACATGTATAGGCAATCTACAACTGATAATTAATGAAGCAATAGTAAGGGAGGTTACGGGGCTGCCTAACAGAGGAGCTAAATACTTCAAAGGTGTGGGAATTAACAAAGAGATGTGCCAACAATTCTTGAAGACAGATCATTAGCATCCCGACTGGAAGAAAGGGATCCCCAGAAATTACATCAAAGAAGAATACCATCCAATTATTACCAGTCTTCAACGATTTGTCACCTGTGAAGGCAGGTATGCCGTGACTTTCATTTATCACCTTAGGCTCCTATTTCATTTTGAAGGAGGCCCTGAAATCGATTTTCCCTATTTTATATGAATGAGTATGAATAAAATGGTAAGGGGTGTTAAATCCATCTCCAAAATAGAAAAGACTAGCATCTACCATCACGGTTTCATTAAAATGCTAGTTTTGCATGAGCTTAAGAAATAGAGGATTAATTGGAAAACCCTTATCACACAACACCTTCCCACAGGAGACAAATCTATGGAGGAAACCCAACATGGTCCAAAGAAAAGTAAATAACCACAAGAGAAAAAGAGCAAGAAGGATAAAACAACTCCACTATCATTTAGGGCAGTGAGCCAACATGAAAAGGCAGGGTCCTCGTCCACAGTCAACAAGACTTCTAAAAGCTTCGAATTAAAAGATAAAAACAAAGTAGTTGAAGAGACTTCCATGGTGGCAGTTGAGAAAGAGGACCACCATAAATACAAGGAGCATGGAAAAGAAGAGAAAAACAATAGTTAGTCCTCATACATAGGAAGATCCAATCGACCTTACCTCCCCTTCTGAGGATCTACCAATTCAATATGACATCCATAGTCTGACCGAAGAGCAAGCCACTATTACCATATGTGGGATGAGGGAGGAAGTCAAGGAAAGGGAGTGCACCCAGCCTGCAATGGTTGAATCAACAAAGAACTTGACAAAAGAACAAATGAAGAAAAGGATTGGGGAATTACAAAAACAAAATCAAGAAATTCAACAGGAAGTAAAGAAATATCAACTCTTGGATAGATATATCAAAAAGGAAAATGAGCAGTTGAAAGTAACCAGCCAAAAAATTCAAGACGACCATGAGGAGACCTCTAACAATCTCAATAAGGTATTAAGACTCCTACAATATGTTAGGGTCATCAAAAGGGATCTAAGAGAAGAGGCTTCAACCATCAATATCATTGATCCACCCAAGTAAAGAACACAGTCTCAAGTTTTGAAAATTTTGGGTTTTGTTTTCAATTGCATGAGGACATGTAATGATTTTGGCATGGGGGAATGTTGAGACCTGAAATTGACATTCTCATTACCCTATTTTTCTCTTCACCTATACCTTTTTGGACCTACTTAAAGCTTGAGTGAATGACAAGAACGCTAGTACTTTCCAATATTAAGGTCATAAGGTGAAGTATGGTTAATTCATGTATTTTGTGGTTTATTGAGTTAAAGGAATTAAATATTTCATATACTAATGCTCGATTTGTCATATGTGAATATTCGACCCCTAGATATCTAGAATTCCTATACCAGCTCTGTCCTGATCTGGTACCTGCGCACCAAGATTGTTGCTGTCTGATCTGGTACCAAAACATGTCCAGTACTAAATCTTACCTGTGGTGATCCGGTACCAACGAACACACTCTGTTATGATCCGGTACCAACGACCACACTCTGTCATGATCCGGTACCACATTTTGTGCCCTGTCATGATCCGGTACGATCCGATACTAGTATGGAAGATTCTAATGCACTAAGTGTTGGATTACTGAGAGGGGGGGTGAATCAGTAATAACGTAATCATAATCCTTTTTCTTCAAATGTTATATCAATGTAGAATTATTATCCAATAATGAGCAGTAATAAATAAACAATCACACACNTTACTCCACAAAGCATCTTCCCGTGAGGGCTCTCACCATAGGGGGACCACTTTGGGGTTCATCCATATTTACTTCTTATCAACCATGAAAAAAAAATAATGAGTCATATTTACATCAAAGACTATTGGGTCCATTACCCAAACCTTTGTGCTACAGGTCTTTCTTCAAGGGTTGACATCAATGACAACCAACCTTAATCAACACTAAGTTAAGTGCCAGATCTCGCCTAAATCAATAGTTGGACGTCTATTTGCTATGATAAGAATAGTTTGTTAATTGCCTCATCCTCATGCACTTCGTGTCATGAGGCTGAGGCTAAATATGTAACCGAATGATTAAACTTAAACAACTAAATGATTTGCAAATCACTTCGCCTCCTTGTGTTTCACGATGCAGACTATTAAATAGTTGTGGCAAGGATGGTAGAAGAGGAGAGTTAGCATATCATCATTATGTAAGCAACGTATGATAGTACAGACCATATCTTGAGCAAAGATTAATGGAATGTCATTTTTATCCCCATATTCTATCTATGATTAAGAATGAGTTGAACTGTTAAAGAGAGTTTTGGTTTTATGCTTTGAAGTGTGAGTGAGAGTGATGTGTGTGTTAACAACAAGCTTCCTGTAGACTTTAGCAGTTGACCTGTTGAAGCGGCAAGGGCCCACCGCCCAACAAAGGTCAACCTCTCCGTAGATTAACATTAGTGTTTGTTTTCAGTAATATAAAAGCATTCCATTAGTTAAATCTTTAACTCTGTTAGATGATAGTTGTAACAACTTAGATTAAGATTTCCATTCTGTAATTGCTTAGAAATATTTAATTGCTTTGTTTTACATATGCTCTGTTTTCTGTTCTCATGAATTTGATTTCCTTGAGTGATCATAGCTGTTGGCGGCAATAGTCAAAATTACTTGGAGAAGAATTAGTGAAGTTCATTGTGAACCACAATAGAACCAACCTATTGACTGTTGAACTACACATGCTATGCTGAGTGATGTGTGATTTCCTTTCAGAAAGTGTGGATTGCATAATTAGTTTTCTGGGTCAGACATCAGAGTTGATCTATCAAACCAATTCCATCTCATACTTGCATGTGCCATAATGGAATATATAGCCTCTCTGTGAAAGACAACCATAATGCATTGCATTTTTCTATCTTGATTTGTTTCCAGCATACATAATCTAGTTTGATTCTATATTCATGACATTAGGAATTACTTTTCTTACTGGTGTGTTGTAACTCCGTTGATTACAAATCCCGGATTGATAATTAATGAGTGCATTATATTAGACATATAAGTATCACAATAGTTTTCTCCCCCATGAAGGTTGCTCGGGATAATACGTGTGTCTCTATTGTTTCTCTGATTTCCTCTCTTTCAATGATCTTATTTATGCAACTAATGTGCTAAATGATTATAATAATAAAGAAGAACCATAATTACTAGTTGTATAAGTAAAAATTCAACAAATTTATCTAAGAAGCCACACAATTCTACTGAAATAAAGTTTAAAGGAAAAGGGAAAGGGAAAGGAAAGAAAAAAACTACTGTGAAGAAATAAGGTGAAAATCCTACATGTTCACATTGCAAGAAGGAGGGACATGATGAGGCTAGATGTTGAAAACTTCATTTAGAAATACGACCAAAGAAGTTCATAGACAAGGGGAAACAAAATACTACTGCTATAGTTCAACAAGATTTTGGATCAGACTCAGGTGACGAAACAAAGATCACAACTATGGGATCTAAATGTATATCCTCCAATGCTATCTCTAGATCTTCTATTCAGTATTCTAATTCTAAAAGTATAAATGATGATAAAAAAAGAAGTGATATTTTCAGCATCAGGGTCATAACAAAGCATACCAAAGTAGATACATTGTTTGACAGTGGGTCCCAAGTTACTCTTATTTCAAAAGAAATTGTCAAGAAGTTGGGATTAGAAACCAAACCTCATGTGAAACCTTATCCATTGGGATGGGTGTGTGAGAATGCTAATTTGCAAGTGACTAAACAATGTAAACTTAGATTTGCAATTACTTCAAATTTTGTTGATGAGGTTGATTTGGATCTAGTGCCACATGAAATTTGCGGGATTGTATTTGGTAGTCCATACTTGTATGACATGAAATCCATCTTCTATTGAGAAAATAAAAAGTATCATCTTATTAAATATGGGGTTGAATATACTATGAGAGATCATCACATAAAAACTAATTTCTCTCTTATTAACATAGGAAAAATGAATAGAATTGTGAATGCTAGCAAAAATTTCGTACTTATGATCGTGAAGGAAAAAGAGATGGATAAATATGATGCTTACAAAGGTTGTGATCCCACTCATAAACATGAATTAGTTAAAGTGATTTCTAATTATGATAAGATTTACAATTGCAACAAGATTCTCCTCTTCCTAACATTGGGATGTATAGGTTGTTAGTGCTTGAGAATGTAGAGATCAAGAAATAGGTTCAAGAATTGCTTGATAAAGGAGTCATTAACCAAGTACTTCTCCATGCGGGTCACCTATTTGGATTGTGCCAAAGAAAGATGGTACATGGACAATGTGCATCACTTTTTGAGCATTGAACAATATCAGAGTGAAGAATCATTACCCTCTTCCTCGCATTGGTGACTTATTAGATCAATTAAATAATGCAATCTATTTTACTAAGTTAGACTTTGGAAGAGGATATCATCAATTAATAATTGCTGAAAGTGATATTTGGAAAACCTCTTTTAAGACAAAAAAAAGATTATTTGAATGGTTAGTAATGCCATTTGGGTTGTATAATGCACCTGCGACTTTCATGTGGGTGATGAACAAGGTGTTTCGACCATTCATCGATAATTTTTTTATATTCTACTTATATTAATTTCTTATTTTCAATAAGACTTGGGATGATCATGTATGGCATGTTAAACAAGTACTCAATGTCTTGAAAAAGGAGAAATTGTATTTAAATATGTCAAAATGTGAATTTGGTAAAACATAAATTTAATTTACTTGGGTTATATTGTAGGGGGTGGTAAATTGAAGATAGATCCATATAAAGTTGAAGTCATTGTAAATTGACCCAAGTCCAATTATGCAATTGAAGAAAGAATCTTCCTAGGAGAAATCCAATATTGGCGAAAGTTTATTGCTAACTTTTCATTTATTGCATATCCTTTACAAGATTTGACAAGTGTTAAGCAAGTTTTTTAGTGGGGAGGTAAACAACGGAAAACCTTCGACACTTTGTAAGAGAATATCAGTACTACACTAGTGCTGGAATTGTAAGATTTACAACAACCATTTGAAATTGAAATGAATGAAAGTGGATATGCCATAGGAGTAGTGTTAATGAAACAAGAAAATCCAATTTGTTACCATTCTGAGACCTTTTACAAAGTGGTAATTAACTATCCTACCTATGATAAACAGTTGTATGCTTTAGTGAAAAGTGTGAATAAATGGAA
This sequence comes from Picea sitchensis, assembly GCA_010110895.2. Lineage (NCBI taxonomy): Eukaryota > Viridiplantae > Streptophyta > Pinopsida > Pinales > Pinaceae > Picea > Picea sitchensis. Next base: position 31,596 of record SNQJ01S0010059.1, on the reverse strand, counting down.
ACATTACGTAATGGGTAAAGAAACGATCATACATACTGATCATCAACCATTACAATATCTTCAGTCACAAACAAAGCTACAAAGATCAAGGAATTTTAGATGGATGGGATTTTTACAACAATTTCATTTGGTCATCAGATATAAAAAAGGTATACAAAAAAAAGTTGTTGACATGCTATCAATACCTTCTATTAATGCATCTATTGTACTAAAACATAATTCTTTAGCTCATGAAAGTTATGTTGAACAATATGATAGAGAGGAATACTTCAAAGATGTTCATGAAAGATTAACCCATGGTACTCAAGTGGAAGAATTAAATTATCACGTGCATGCCAAACTATTGTATCATCTTGGAAACTTATGTATTCCAAGGGATGAAATAGTTCATGTAATCAAAGAGTCCCACACTTCTCTGGTTTTTGGTTATTTTGGGGTAGGAAAAACAATTGCTTAGTTGCAAAGGTATTGTTATTGGCCTCAGATGAATGAAATTGTATCCAAGTATGGAAAAGAGTGTGTCATGTGTGCCACTAGTAAACGAAGCAACATGAAATTTGGTTTGTACACTCCACTTCATATACCTTCTCATCCATGGGAAAATGTGTCTATGGATTTTTTGGGAGGGTTACCTATGTCTAGAAAAGGTCATGATTACCTGTATGTGGTAGTGGATAGATTAAACAAAATGTGTATTCTAATGCCTTGTAAGAAGTAGGTCACAACTGAACAAACTGCACATATGTTCTTTCATACTGTTTGGGTTCATTTTGGGTTATCCACATATATTGTTTCATATCAGGACTCCTGGTTTCTCGGGAAGTTTTGGACAAGTTTGCGGGGATTGATAGAAAGTAAGCTGAATAAGATCATTGCATTTCATCCACATAACAATAGACATACATGGGTGGTGAATAAAACAATGGTACATTTTCTTCAGGGATATTGTAATAAACATCCTAAAATTTGGGATGAGCAGTTGCATTATGTACAACATGCCTACAATAGTTCCATGCATTCTTCTTCACAAAGATCACCATTCAAAACTTATTTTGGATATTTTCCTAAGTCTCCTTTTGATTTTTCTTTCGGGAACGATGCTTTGGTGGATGGACAAACTGATGCAGACAAAGCCATGAAGTTCATTCAAAATATAGAATTGGTGTATCAGATAGTATATGAACAATTCGAGAAAAGCCAAATTAAGTACAAGGCAAGGCAAGGCATGATAAGCATTGGGTGGATCATCATTTACAAATTGGTGATCAAGTTTTCTTACATATCAACAAAGATAGGTTGAAAGGTGAAGGTAAAAATCTCAAACCAATCCGGTATGGACCGTTTACAATTTTGGATAAGATTGGTATTAATGCTTTTTGGTTAGATTTACCTCCATACATGCAAATGCATTCAATTGTAAATGTTGAGAACTTGAAACTATATGAACCTCCTATGTTCGTGGATTAGGATGAGGGTATTCAAGTTCCTTCTGTTGATGATTTTTCTCTTGAATACTTAAATGAGTTGTATGAATATGTTATTCTTGACAGGAAAATATAGAATTCATGGAGGGGTGAGGTAGTGTATCTTCGTGTGGATATTAAAGGAGTACATTCGAGAAAAACACGATGGATGGAAATTTGGAAAGTGAGGGAGTTATACCATCACTTATTTGCTGAGTAAACTAAACTTTTGGTGGTCCAAAAGCTTCCAGTGGGGAGGATTGATCCAGGTGGATCTTTTGATGGATACAAATTAATATTCTCAAATGTTGATGAAAAGGTCTCATTTCGAAGAGCTCATCGAAATATTTCCAACACAACTTGAACCGGCCGAATGGAAATCGTATGAGAAAGTCATGACGTTCTGAAGTTTTGGAAAAATAGGTAAAAATGATGACATGGTTGACACATGGTAGTGTGATAGTTGATGTGGGTGATGATGTGGAAATATAGATGATGACATGTAAGTATGAATGTGACTTGGAATGTTGATTGGGTTGTACAGATCCTGACATGGCATGATGACTAGGCTGTAAAGATGTTGATGTGGCATGCTGATTGGGTGTTGGGTGCATACCTATTTTAAGAAGGAAGGATACTTTGGGTGCATGCATATTTTTGGAGAAAAGGTCTATTTTGGGAAAGGCCTAATTTTGGAAAGAAGACCTAATTTTGGAGTGCGCGTAATAGACGGAAAGAAAGTATCATGCAAAAAAAGAAGGAAAAACAACATACAAGAGGAAAAACAACATGGCGTATAGGAAGAAAAGCCTAACCATGATAGGGTTAGGGTTTTTGATAAAGATTGTAACAACTATAAGCCTGAAAAATAGTATAAATAAGAACCTAGGAGGTCTAGGTTAGGGGTTTAATGATTGTAAGATCGTTGTTGAAGAAGTTCAGTGAGTTGATGGTGGTTATTATGATTGTAAAAAGGTAGTAGAAGATTCAAGTAAGCTATATTTTGAGGGTTAGGTCACAAAATGAGGATCCTGGTGTGATCTAGTCCTCCTCATAGAGGTTCTTGAACCTCCTCATGATTGTATGATGGAAGATGTAATGCGCGCATTGCTAGATTTTGCAGCAGACTAAATAAAAGAGCAGAGAAGCCAAATATTTGTGGACGTAGCCCAAGAGGGGGTGAACCACGATAAAACATGTGTTTTATGTGATGTTTATTGAATGATTACTTCCTGTTAATGGTTATCTTATGAATGAATGATTAAATAGATCTATTAGAATGCATGCATGAGGAAAAAGATGAATGAATCCTAGTAATACTTAAATAATTAGTAAGAGTAATGCACGAAGAAGATGGAGTACAACCCCAGATCCCCACTCATTCCTATACTGCAAGAACTTGAGCATTTCAGTCACCCATAAAGCTATTTTAGGTGAGACTGTGCAATACACTCTGTGCGCTGTGTTTCCTTCTGGGTTACCAGGAGGACCGATAGTTTTAGAGGGTTTTTTTTTGGAAACCTGTTGAGAAACGAACTTGGGTCATCACAAGAAGAGAAAGAGAAACATAACCAACAAATGGTTCCGTTGTCGGCTAAAACTACATAGGATTGAGTGGATGAGATTCGTGGAAGAAACATGTGGAGAATGAAAGTATAGGAGGGAATGTTCAGGCCATGGAATCCAACAAAGGTGGAGATTGATAGATGGTTAAAAAAAAGGAACTTGAGTTTGCGCAGAAGGATAATAGAAACCCTAACTTAATACCGTGCAAATATATTTACATATACATGTTTAGCAACTTACATGATGTATTTTTCTGTGATTTCCTGCATTTTTTGCAAGAGTGGCTATTGAGGTTAAAAGATAACCACCCTACAAATCGAATCAGATAGATGGAGTGGAACCCTGAGGAGATCGTGTAGTTACAAGAAGTTAATAACAATTTTACGCGTGCAATATATTTCTGGTTAGACAATATTGTTGCAGGGTTTATCACCGAATTTGAAGTAGATACCATGAAGTCTAACAACTCAACAGAGCATGATTTTCTAAAAGGAACTAAAGGGGAGTATATCAGATCGATGTATACTTCAATCAAGATTTTATTATATAACAACGATGTGATGACCATGGAATCGGCAAACTAAACTTCCCTGCATGCATGGGGGAAGGGGGGAAGCACTAACATGAGGAGTTTTGGTGCAATTATTTGCATAAGATATTACCAAACATAAATTATCAATCGGGATTCATAATCAATAGAGTTGATGCACTATATGTGCCGATAACATATAGATTCCTATGTCTGATGAGTATAACTCAATCAAGAAAACCATCTAAAACCAATACTTTGTTTTCAAAGATAACACTCTTCACACAATTCAGAAATTAGAAAGGAAAACTCATAAAAAAACACATGATCTAAAGTTCTTGCTTAGGTGATGGACCTGTTCATTGATGGCTCATGAAAGGAAAATATGAACTTTGATTCTATCTCCTAGAGCAACTAAACTAACAACAATTAAAACTCTATTTTGCAATCCTTAATCTATGTTTTACACACTGTGCAAAAATTAAAGAACAAAATTCAAATAAAAGACTCTAGCTAACATGCACTCCAAAGGCTATCTTAAGGAAACAAGATTGTCCATTTACTAGCTCATGAAGGTGAAATATGTATTCTGATCTTACTCCTATAATCACTCACTTCAACATCAACTTGCAAGCTGTCTAGTTCTGCACACTTTTCAAATCAGAAAAGGAAATTCAATGCAACCCGACAATTATGAAAAGTTACTTTATTTCTACACAGGAAACAAAGGTTTTAAATGAGATTCTCCATTTGTTGTCTCATGTAATGTGAAGGATGGACTCTCAAACTATTCCTGTACTGCCACACTTTGAAAGATAAAAGCTGAGATTAAAAGGACACAATTCAGAAATAAATGATCACACACAAAAATAACAGTTAATCAATCATGAATCATTGCACTCCTACTATACATAAAACTCTTACTTAATCAAATTTATCACACATCTATATTGTATGTCATCAAAGGTATCACTAAAATATAACAGGGCTGAATTTTAAATGCTATGATTAAGTACATAATTACTATGTTCACACACACACACACACACACACAAAAATCCAGAATTATAATTACAAACAAAATACAATGAAGCTTACCTTGATTGGGTCAATGGGCCCTTGCCGTACCAATAAGGAAGATTAATAAGGACTTACAAAGAATAATACTTGAACATACAAGTGAAATCCATGAATTGCAACTTATATCATTACTTGAGAAGTAGGGGTACAATCAACGATCTTCAAAAAACAAACCTACATGATAACAATTCCTCCTTCTTCAAGAGACGATCTTACAACATAATAATTCCTCTCTACTCATACCTATAAGGTCTTATTTATACATAAAATACATGGAGGAATGGATGAAACTGAATCCCCAAGCTAAGAAAACAATTTTTACAATTTTAGGATAAATCCCAAAAATCTGTGTTTTTTAACAATTTAGGCAGATTCGAGTTAGTCCCCCACACATATCTCCCAAAAAAATTCTAATTTTGAAAAATTGCTCATGTGTTACTCAATTTTCCATATTCTGGACAAAACCCATATATTATAATTTCTAGATATGATACCATATGCACGAAAATCGAGGCACAAGTTGGTAGTTTGAGTTTTTTTGCTAATTTTGGCATAATCATTCCCCCTGAGCTGGAGGTCCACACGTACAATATGGGTGAATTCTGTTCAAAAAGTACACATGAAAACATCTCTCTGGATAAAACCCATGAGCCCAATTTTCTTCTAGAAACATTCAAAAATTTTGAATTATGTCTAGTACCGGATTAATAGAGGCTGGTGCTAGAATAGGTGGAGCCTTGGTACCGGGATAGATTGGGTACTAGATCATGATTCTTAAGAGTCAAATTGATTAGGATAATAAATAATCAAGAATTTAATCGAATTAACTCAATAAAACTAAACAAATCATGTTTTTTTTTTTTTTTTTTTTCCAGTTTTAGGTGTGCCACTTTATGTTTTTCAACTCCCTTTACCTGTCATAGCCCCATTGCCAGCATGCCTGTTCAGTACCCCGACGGGTTTACCTTAGTACCATACAACCATGGCCCCGCTGCCAACAGTCTTGTTCAGTACCCCGACGTGTTTACTCTTACTTCCTGATACTTCCTTTTTATTATATTACTCAAAATATTTAGAATTATGTATACTGCTCATTGATAGTTTTAGAGTATAAGGAAGGCAGGTGGTATGAGAGTGTTTTAGATTTATTAGGCACATAATTAATTGTTTGCAATTATCTCAAGGGTGACATCATCCACATTCAACTTAAATCTCATCTATTCAATGTATAATGTAACGTCTCAGATAATGAATAAGAGGTCCCTCTAGTTAATCCTATTAGGGTTCTCATGAAAGTTCATTGTGGTTTTGCAAGGGCGGTCCACCACATGAGGTTTTCATCAATACCTCCCAAGAAAAACTTGTAAAGATAAACTTGGATAAAAACTTGTTTGAATCAACTAGGTTAGTATTTGACATAATGGTGTTACCACTTTTCAATGGATATTTTACTTAGCAATCACTTCTTCAAATTGATGAGGTAATAAGACAAGTGAACCCATTATCATATAGAGCTAAATGTGAAAATATCTTCTTAAAGGATAGCAAGGATGATTCATTTAGGGTTGAGTGTAGAAATGTAGTAGGAAGATGCACATGAGAGTAAAAACAATTGAACACAAGACTTAAATGATCCTTGATAGAAAGAACATGAAGAGATTATCCCATACCTCTGATTACCTAAAGTGAAAACAATGTTAAGCACATGAAAAATATCATATCACTTTGGAATCAGTACCATATAAGTAATGTAGCAGGTTTACGTAGTATCATAATAGAAAAACAAAAATAATTAACATGGGGCAGAAACATAGTGACGAGATGTATACGAGGGCTTGCAGAAGTTCATGGTAGGGAGCGTGCAATAATTGAGAGTAGCCATATGTTTACTGCATAATTAGTCTATTTCCTTAGTAAAACGAAAAAATGTTGAGTTTATATGTCCTATTGCTTGAAGCATTTAAATCGAGCAACAAAACTTGAATATATGATTAGAGATACAAACACCTTATTACCAGTACCGGATCACTTGAGTATCGGATGGATGCAGGGTTGTGCTTCAGTACCAGAATAGCACAGAATTGTGGTTCAGTACCGGAATAACACAGACCTCCTCCTTTGGTACCAGATGAGCACACAGGCTACCATCAATATTTGATGAGAATAGTACCAGATGAGCACATGAATGTTGTTCAGTACCAGATGAACACAAACTTTCTCCTTTGGTACTGGATGAACGTAGAGGCAAACATTGTTTGCAATACCGGATGAATGCAATTCTACAGTACCATAATAGAATGGTATTGGAATTCTGGAAATGACTATCAAATCCCAACACTAAACATGCTGATTTGGCCTCGCCGATGGAAGTTGCAAAAGAATATGAAGGTTTAAACAACCACTCCCCCATGCCTAAGGTTTTGCATGGCCTCATGCAAACAATGCAAGATGCTAAAAAAATGGTTGCTCAGAGAGTTGTGAACACCTGCGAAAAACAAACCAATAGAACTAATTAAAACTGGATTTTTATTCATGCTTAAAAACAAAAAATTTAGGGAAAATGTCAAAAGTTGAATTATTAGCTATGAATAAAATAGTTTGGACTTAACATTCAGTTTCAACTGCTATTAAAATATCACTTAATCAACCATCCTTGTGAAATAGGGATCTTAAAATAGAAAGGTAAATATAAAGCATGAATGCATCATTTTTAACAACTTTAAGGAAAAAGAAGAATTTTGAAGAAATAGGTCATGAAGCACTCCCTTAAGTGTTATCTTCCATTGACAAGGATACCTTCTCTGCTTTTGAAACCCTTCCAGTATTATGTGTGCATTTGGAGGATGAAGAAATTCCCTTCTCATAAGTTTCCAAACAAAATCATCATAACTTTTAAAAACAAATCTACCATAGGAACAAAAGATCTTAAACTGATTTCTTTATTAGCTTTTGACATTCACATTTATGAAAAGTATGAAAGATAGGTTGCATTGTACTTATGTGCAACATTTATTTATTTATTTACCTATCCTACTCTATTTGAACAAAAGAAAATGTACTTCAAGTATAGGAATACTTCCAGTGAAGCCATGTGCGTAACAGGGTTAGAAATATATCCATGCTCAGGTTTAAAAGATAAATTTTAATGCATACCAGAGTATGAAGGACCAACCATTTTGATGATGATATCAAGCAATAATGAAAAATAAAAGAGTGGTGTGACTTAATAACTAATTAAAACCATATTTCAATAGGATCACTATATTATTGTTTCTCTTCTTTGTTTAGGTCACGCTACATGTCTTCCTCTACCATGCTATGCAGATTATCCTCTTCATGATGATTGGTCTTTGGAGTACATACACGATCTGCTGAGAGGCATGCTGAGGACTCCTCAATCTCAGGTTCCACTGGTTGCTCTCCATTGAATTCTATCCATGATTCTTTATTCCCTTCAACAAATTGACAAGAGGAATCCGACGGGACTTCTAAATCTTCATGTGGAGAGACAACTAGATTCTTGACTGCTGTGAAGATATGATCTTCCTGAGAGGCGGATATCCCAACTGCTGCTAGAATGTAAGAAAGTTCTTGGAGGAACATTCTTCCAGCTCTTGATCATACTTGAATTACTCTAGCTGGTTGATGATCCCTGTCTTGCAACACAAATTAGTACTCGGGGGGTTCTTACAACACCCCAAACAAGATTTATCATCAAAGATCTGAATTTTAAAACTATTTGCAAAAACAAAACACACCAATCTTGAACTCCTTGTGTTACTAGGACCCTGCTGTCACCAGGTTATTTGTTCACACAAGTTATCTCATCATGATTTTTTTTTTTTTCATAAAGGAAGGCAAAACACATTTGCATTAAAAGAAGAGAGGACAACCTAACTTTGGAGTAACCCCACCAAAGTGGATGCGTGGGATCTTCCCGCATGTCTTACTGTATTCTCTCCACCCTTAGGTCATCCATAAAACCAATCGAAAACCATTAAAGCAATCTGATTCAAATACTACCTATTACCGTTTACAACTCCCTGACAACAACGCCAAAATGTTGGTGCAATTGTTTGCATAATATATTACCAAACATAAATTATCAACCGAGATTCGTAATCAGTAGAGTTTATGCACTATATGTGCCGATAACAGATAGATTCCTATGTCTGATGAGTATAGCTCAATCAAGAAAACCATCTAAAACCAATACTTTGTTTTCAAAGATAACACTCTTCACACAATTTAGAAATTAGAAAGAAAAACTCATAAACAAGCATATGATATAAAGTTCTTGCTTAGGTGATGGACCTGTTCATTGATGGCTCATAAAAGGAAAATATGAACTTTGATTCTATCTCCTAGAGCAACTAAACTAACAACAATTAACACTCTGTTTTGCAATCCTTAATCTATGTTTTACACACTGTGCAAAAATTAAAGAACAAAATTCAAATAAAAGAATCGAGCTAACATGCACTCCAAAGGCTCTCTTACAGGAAACAAGATTGTCCATTTACTAGCTCATGAAGGTGAAAGATGGATTCTGATCTTACTCCTGTAATCACTCACTTCAACATCAACTTGCAAGCTGTCTAGTTCTACACACTTTTCAAATCAGAAAAGAAAATTCAATGCAACCCGACAATTATGAAAAGTTACTTTTTTCTACACAGAAAACAGAGGTTTTAAATGAGATGATCCATTTGCTGGCTCATGTAATGTGAAGGATGGACTCTCAAACTGTTCCTGTACTGCCACACTTTGCAAGATAAAAGCTGAGATTAAAAGGACACAATTCAGAAATAAATGATCACACACAAAAATAACAGTTAATCAATCATGAATCATTGTACTCCTAATGTACATAAAAATCTTACTTAATCAAATTCATCACACATCTATATTGTATTTCATCAAAGGTATCACTGAAATATAACATGGCTGAATTTTAAATGCTATGATTAAGTATAGAATTACTATGTTCACACACACACAAAGAAATCCAGAATTATAATTACAAACAAAATACAATGAAGCTTACGTCGATTGGGTCGGTGGGTCCTTGCTGTAACAATAAGGAAGCTTAATAAAGACTTATAGAGAAGAAGACTTGAACATACACGTGAAATCCATTAATTGCAACTTATATCATTACTTGAGAAGTAGGGGTACAATCAACAATCTTCAAAAACCAAACCTACATGATAACAATTCCTTCTTCTTCAAGAACCGATATTACAACATAATAATTCCTCTCTACTCAGACATATGAGGTCTTATTTATACATAAAATCCATGGAGGAATGGATGAAACCGAATCCCCAAGCTAAGAAAACAAATTTTACAATTTTAGGATAAATCCCAAAAATCTGTGTTTTTTTAACAATTTGGGCAGATTCGAGTTAGTCCCCCACCCATATCTCCCAAACCGATTCTAATTTTGAAAACCTGCCCACTTCTTACTCAATTTTTCATATTCTGGACAAAACCCATATATTATAATTTCTAGATCTGATACCATATGTACGGAAATCGAGGCGCAAGTTGGCAGTTTGAGTTTTTTTGCTAATTTTGGCAGAATCATTCCCCCTGAGATGGAGGTCCACACGTGCGAGCTGGGTGAATTCTGTCACACGATTCCATATGAAAACATCACTCTGGACAAAACCCATGAGCCCGATTTTTTTCTAGAAACATTCAAATATTCTGAATTATGTCTAGTACTGGATTAGCACAGGTTGGTACCGGAATAGGTGGAGCCTTGGTACCAGAATAGAATGGGTATCAAATCATGCTGCTTAAGAGTCAAAGTGATTAGGATAACATATAATCAAGCATTTAATCGAATTAACTCAATAAAAATAATCAAATCATTCTTTAATCATAATTTACCTCTTATGCATGTGAACAAGGTCATCGAGTGTATTTATGGAGGAAACAATCAATTAGATACACATGGCGTAGGTAAAATAGGCTCAGATAGGGGGTAATATAGGGCATTAGAAGTGTCAAAATGGAGACTCAACAAAGAGGAAGAATAGAGGAAGATATCGATAAGGGAAAGAAGAAGGAGACCATGGACCCAATCAAGATGGAGGAAGACTAGATAAACAAGATAATGACAACATCTGGAAAGAAGCACAATGGAGCACCCTACCAATATAATATGCATAACAAGAAGAGAGCCATAGCTGATAGAGAGGGCTTGGAAAGCGATGAATAAGAGGTAGAGGATCTCTGGGCTATGGAGTAGATTGAGGAAATCCTATGTGCAACCTATGAAAGGAAAACAAGAGGTCCAATGGTAGGAATAGAAGGCATAACTCCAATCCATATCACCGTCTGTGTGGAACCTACAACCCCATGTGTGAATACCAGACTAGAAATAGTTGATGTTACTCTATACAGATAGATGATTGGTTCGTTGATGTATTTGACGAATACCAAACCAGATATCTTCTTTGCTGTGAACACCTTGCGTCAGTGTTTGGTGGAGCCCAAATGTGTTCACCTTGTAGATACACAACATGTGATGATATACCTTAAGGGTATGTTGGACTATGGCCTCTGTTTTACTAGAGACCGTGACTTTAGATTGTATGGCTATGCTGATTCATATTGGGATGGAAGTTCTTCAGAGAAAAAAGTCACTTTAGGATGTTGTTTCAGTTTGAGTTCAGCCGTGACTTCGTGGCAAAGAAGGAAACAATACAATATTTATCTCAGTACGACAGAAGTAGAGTACATTGTAGCATTCTCCTGCAGTTGTGAATCCATATGGATTCAAAAGATGTTGATAGGTCTATTTGACCTAGAAATGGATGCTACTGTGATATTTTCTGATAACTAGAGTTGCATAAAGATGATAGAGAACCCAATGTTCCACGATAAGACAAAGCACATTGAGATCCAGTACCACTACATTCATGACTTGGTACAAAAGGGAGTTGTGAAGCTCCAATATGTTGGCACAGATGAGCAGGTTGCAGATGTGTTGACTAAGCCTTTGTCTCATGTGAATTTTGAGTACTCCTGAGACAAGCTTGGTGTAGTCCGAAAGGACCTCCCTCAAAAGGGGGAGTGATGCTGATGATACTATGGTATCTTGACCAACATCAGGTAGCTCGGTTAGATTTTATATCCTAGGGGAATGATCATCCCTGGGAATATCCCAAAGGTACGATAGGGACGGTCTGTCAGAGCACCTGTGCATGTATGTGCCTGCTGTGTGTTGAGCACTCAACACACCCTAAAAAGGTTTATGTCAATTTTTGAATTTTTGGGTACCACTTGATATTTCACACTGTCTGATTGTGCTTCAGTAAGAAACTGCTGCCTGTGCTTATCATTTTGTGTTTTCATGTTGAGTCGTTTAAAGTCTTATTGAGCATGTGAATTTCATCTTAACTTTAAAAGGGACTAACATTTACTTAAGGAAAATTTTCCCCGACACGTTTAGGAAATTCAACATTGGGAAGGATTAGAGGTGACAAAAAATGCTCGAGAAGACCAAAGTATCAGAGCCCCAATATTCATCGGCATCGACACACGAGAGTATATTACAAGGGGCACACTTCCTGAGGTGGGATGGACATGTGGGGAATGAGAGACTGTAGGCTGGTAGTTTGAGTTCGATCCTGGGAAAAAATCCTTCCTATTGTCTATATTGGCTCAGCCTAGACTAGGAATCCCTTTACCCAGGAGGGTGACCCGCTAAGAGCTTTGAGTAGTGTGGTCTAAGGATGGGAGGTTTGTGGAAGGTATGCACGTAGTTGGTGGTCTTCTATAAAAATATAAGTATCAATTATGTGTTCAATTACATGTTTTGTATTTGTACATGTCTTTATAATTATGCATTATTTCCTATGTATGATGTATGTATAGGCTTACTGGTGTTTCTGCATGAATCTATGCATTAGAAGAATATATCTGTTTGTATTAAATTTGTATAAATATATATAGTATAAATGGATAATTTTTACGTGGAATAGCCCAGTGGCCTAAAGCTGGGGATTCTACAATTCTGTTTCAGAGCTTAGTAAGAGTGTGTTATGGAATATCATGGCCCAGACTGGAAGGATGGGGATGTTACACAAAAGGGAATAAACAATATAGATAGATGGATCACATAAAATCCTGATGCACCAATAGAACTCCCTCACCCTTCAAGCATGGATAGAAAAATATATTTCTATTCATTGGAGTTTTTTCAACAAACTGGACAAAGGGTAGACATAAAGCCAACTACCTCAATGGCCATATGTTTGCGATTGTGCAAAGAAACACAAGAATTGATAAAAATGTGTCGACTTCCCCAGTTAGAAGAAATTAGAATGGATATCATAATGGAAGAATTGGTCGATGAGATATAGGACAACACAAGTCATAGATGAGAAGTCATCGAGTCAGCTACCAAAGTAAAAATCGACTTAATCAAGAAACATCTCATACATCCAAATAAATTCCATACTATGATTCAAGCATTCATGGCTATGTTATCAAAGTATACGTTGACCCTCAAATACAACATGACCATGCACATAGTTTCCCTCAAGGAATTAGCATAACGTCGAATCTCAACATTGTATGATTAGCTATAAATGTGGATAACATACATCAGTGACAAGAGTCCATGAAAATGACAAAAAATAGTGGTTCGAAATTGTTGTTAACTACATTCCATTTTATTTTTTTTCAACCTCGAGTGGTTTTGTATTTTCCCCTACATGTGTCACAATCCTTGACAAATAATCTGAAGGGTCTCCTTTGTTGGAAATACTGAGAGGTGGGGTGAATCAATATCACATTTTTAAACAATTAGTAATTACTTTGTTATTTTAATTATCACAATAGATCATCAATGGACTTGTATTTAAAAAATCAATTATATATATCAAGAATTACAAAGTTTATAAAGAATAATCTTTGATTGTGAAGGATACCAATCCTTCCTTGTTCCTCCCTTCCACCCTCACTGCATAAGTATCTTCAATTTTCCTTCTTGGACTCTACTTATGCTTTTGATCTGAACTGCAAAGACACTTTTCTTTCACCATACCTTTATGTTTATATTGTATTCCAAAAGGTATGACATTGAACCATTGCATCTTTTAATAATGAACCATTTCACCCTTTCATTTAATTAATTCTAAGTATTTTTTCATTAATCATTTTATTTCTTTATTCATAATGCTCATGATTTAACTCTTCTTTAATCATGACTGTGTATCGGTTCATTAGTCTACAGATCTCGAATTATTGTGAATTCGATTCTTAATCAATAGCTGCTCCCTTAAATCCAAAATTTGTGTTACTGGTGGCTAGATCCATGCACTTATCCCTGTATGTGATTTAATTAGGATTGTTGATTTACAGATTCTGTTCGACAATAAAGGTATTCCAACAGAGGATGAACACCTTCAATAACCACTCACATAACCATATCAAAGATCAACACACCGATGTTTTCATGTGGTAAAACCCCTACAGGGAAACATCCACGGCCCCAGCCAACGCGACCACTTGGAGCAGTTTATTAATGCAAAGAAAAAGATTACAGAGAGATTTTACAAGAGAGTTTCTCACAATCGATTATCGGCAAATGACCCTCCATG
>SNQJ01S0010058.1:15499-88552 GCA_010110895.2 Picea sitchensis | reverse complement strand
TTAGTTATTTAGATGTCACCTTGCAACATGTGGACGTCGCTTGGTCCTTTACAAGAGTTTGATTACCTAATTAGCTAGATGTCATTGGTACAACCTTGCGGAATTTTAAAATCCCTAGGAAACTAGCATGTGGACATGTGGTCCATTACTATCCTTTAACTCCCTATGTGTGAGTTAATCTAGAAAAAGCATAAAACTATCCTAGATTGAACATGTGGGCATGTGTGGGCCCGTTACAAACTTTTAAACTCTCCTAGTTTTTTTATCTAAGAAAGTAGAAATTCAAACACTATCCTAGCTGTGTTGACATGTGGGAATGTATGGGCCCATTACAAGAATGTGTTTGACAAAATGAAACTAAGAGGGGTCTCGAAAAAGCCGTTGTCCTCTCCTAAAAGTTTTGAAATTTTGTTAAGGGAGATGAGATTGTTTTCACAATCTCTTTCTGATTCTCAAGATCGCTTGATTGCGCAAGAGAGGAGTATACTCAAGGATTGCTATTCCAAATTCTAGTCCCAAATGTGATTTAGATGTGATTAAAATTGATGTGTTCCTTAGATTATAAATCAAAGCAAGCCATCTGTGTGGCAAAAAGCAAATAAGGGAAAATGATTTTTATCCACCTAAGTGCTTATGTTTGTTTGACTATCCTGTTTATAAGTTGAGGGGTCTAAGTGGTGTAGTATTTAGAGCATGCATAACATCATTCTTGAGAAGGAAAATGACTTTCCCCACATCCAAAAAACCTTACAATGTGAAATTTAGATCAGATGCACGACCTCCAGTGTAGACAGAGGCACATATGGCGCATGCGTGCTGAAAGTGTTGAGAAATAAAGTGCATGCGCTCAGAGAGAACGTTGTGCAGGCGCATGCGTGCCAGATGTGCGTCTGTGGGGTGGAATACCCGCGCTCCTGTGACAAGTGACCGAGAAAGAAAATCCGGATGGATTTCTCTCAATTCTCCTTCGAATTGACTGGTGAGCAGGTCGGCGAAGGCCGGTTTGTGTCCCTGCAAGTTAATAAAACCAAAAGGAAATCAAAATAAACCCAAATGAGGGAGGAATTGATACCTATCTCCCCAGTGGAGTCGCCAGCCTGTTCGCACCCAATTCGTCACCTGGTGAGAAAATCGAGGGTGCTTACATGCCCTGTTGGGTCTTGCAGGGCATGACAGTTGTGGAAGGAAAGGTTAGAGAATACAAAACAAACTACAAACTAATATCAACTGAAAACAAATTAAAACTGTGAAAAGAAACAACAAACACCAAAAAAACAAAAAGACAGATGTCACCAATGGTTTTGAGCTGGTCAATTGATGAAATCGGAGCATGATGAAGGAAGAGAATTGTGGTTCCTTCTTCCCCCAACGTAAGGCTCTTGAGGCCCTCACAAAGTTTGCTTTCCTTACAATGAGAAGAATTGAGTATGACAGTGAAAGAACTCCCTGCAATGTTGCCAATGTGTTGTCATTAAAGAATGAGTCCTTAACAATCTTAGCAGCATAACGATGCCTGAAATTCCTTGCAAAAACAATGTATCTTCACGGATTTTTATAGCAGATCCTCGGGCGATTATGTAACCTCTTCAAAGTGTGAAAAGGGGCCCTTTAGGGATTCCTTAGGTCATTAACCTGCCTACCCTGTGGATTCGGCTCGGATTTGGGAGTCAAATCAGATTGGGAGCCGGTCCGTAAGCGGTTGAGAGGCCGGCCAATTCATAAATGCACCGTTTTAGCAGGTGCGCGGGTTTTGTCATTGACAGACGCACGTCATGCGCGCATGCGCGCAGAGTACGTTCTTGTCCTGCGCATGTGCGCGCGCACCAAACTACTGTGGAGCGCCCTTCAATTTTTGGTTACTTTGTATAGTTTTTTACCCTTCTGGAATGTTGTGAAATTAATTCAGTGCCATGAATGACTTCATTGTTGTTTTGATGATGCAGAGTTCTTGTCCATTTGTTCATAACAGGACGAAATTTCAGTGATAACAGGGACCACTTTGGAGTTCATCCATTTGTGCACCTTATCAACCATGATAAGATAATAATGATTCATCTTTGCATTGATTGGTTTCCACTTGGACATATATCATTCTCATCAAGAGCATCATATCAATCAATTACTTGACATCAATCAAACCAAATCATTTACATCAATGACATATGATCCAACAATATCCCAAATAATCAAACCATTGGCATCAATGACAACATGATCCAACAATCTCCCGCTTTGGCATTGATGGCAATACCAACATCGATGTCAACTCCAATTACCAATTATTGATGTCAACATGTAGACAAGGCATGCTCTACATGAATAGTCAATGTGACTATCTCTCCACATCAATCTCTCCCCATCAATCGACATCAATCGACATCAATCACATTAATGTGATTATCTTATTTATTATACCATTGTGTGATCTCACCATGAGAATACATCAATGTGATTATCTTATTTATTATACCATTGTGTGATCTCACCATGAGAATACATCAATGTGATTATCTCTCCCCCTTTGACATCAATGGAAAAGGGCCATTCTCCTCTTGGGGATGCTCCCCCTGTCTTGTTGTCGCTCTATAATCTCTCCCCTTTTGAACAAGGGATATCAATCTGATGTAATGCTGAAAATACATCGAACATACTCCCCCCGTGACCATCGCTCCTCCCTGGAATTATGCTTTTGTGCTCTTTCTTCAAATATAGGTCTCTTTTCTAGGTATGCATCTGATAAATATCTCCTCATAGAATCATGAGAAGAAGAATGACTCCCCCTAAGGGTATGTCTGCCCCTATCTTCTCTGCAAGATGAACAATATGCTACCATATGATGATCCTTGGACCTGTTCATGTATCAAACTTGTGCCATACCATGCATCATGAAACAAAATATATGTCATCAATGAAATAAAGAATCATGAACAATATATCCACCAAGTACATCATGTACCAAAATGTGCCCAACATGCACAACACCCATGTACATCAACAATGTGCCAAAAGATATTATCCATGAAATGTATCCACCATATGCCAACATGTGCATCTACCAATATGCCAACCATGTGCATCTACCAATATGCCATACATGTGCATCCACCAATATCTACTAATCATAGGATATACCAACCATGTACACCACCAGATTATTTTACATAATCCAATAGATGAGCATTTTCTCACCATCAATCCATAGTCTTGGGTTAGTGCCATGTACCCAAAATTTATTTTACATCGTCACCTTACATGATCTAACATAGAACCATGAAAAACCTGCAGAAAACAGTGTCAGAACCTGCAATAAACAATGTCAGACTCTGTAGTACAGAGTTATACCATCACATCAAACTCCAAGCCATGTGCATTGCCTTTTTCCCAAGGCTTTACAACAGACACGCGACCTGCTACACAATTGAGAGCGTGTGTACATGAACTATTCAAGGTAAGCACATGTGGACACGCGACTGTCGCCACTGTTACCTGGGTGTGCCTTAGTAAATGGCACATTTGAACTTCCCTTCAATATTTCATTCTGATCTGGTTGCTTTGTCTTCTTCACCCACTTCTATAGATGACCCTTCTCTTCAGAACTTGAGCTCTGAGTATCCATATTTTCAAAGATGTCTCCCTTTCTTACTTCATTCCTTCTTCTAGCCATGCTATGTAAATTCAATATGTGTCCCCTTCTTACTTCATTCCTTCTTCTAGCCATGCTATGTAAAGTCCCTCATCATGGAATTTCTTCAGGTTCCACTCGGATTTGTATTAAATCCACTAACCCAGAAGCACCTCATAGATTTACAGTGAACAAAAATATGTCCCATTTGATCACATCTCCAACACCCTGTGGTGTTATAGAATCTCCATTATATCTCTCCTTTCATAAGATCTATGTTCAAAAGATTTGTGACCATATCCATTACATCAATAATAATGCCCATGAAAAGCACTTTCATACCTTTGTTTGGTGTCCCAAAAATGTCTCTTGATTTCTTCCTTGCTTTGTTCTTTTTGAAATTCTTCCTGTAGATGGTTGTTTTGCAACATTGTCTTTATTTTGATGGACTTACCCCATGATTCTTTTTAGGTGCTTGCTTCAACATGTGTATCTTCTCCTTTGTATCCAAGACCGATTTATCACATGATTGGTCTCTTTGACTTTCCAAGATCTCATCCAAGATCTCGGGTGGAGCATCTCAAGAATTTATTTGACTCTTTTCCACCTTCTTTCTAAGGTCAACAATTTCAGCTTCTAACTTGCAACATGAATCTTCCTTTCATTTATTTGAATCTTCAATAGTTCCCTATTCTTTTCTTCAATTTGGGTCTCTTCAGGATGGACAATAGTTTCAAAACTTTACTAATCCCATCATCTATATTCATGTCCTCTTTCCATTCTTTAGTCTCAGGATCTTCCTTTTCTTCTTCTAATTTAGAACTCTCTTGTTCTTTGAGCATTCCCTTTAACTTCACATGTGTCTTTGACTCCTCCTAAGAAACTTCCTAGTGTTATCCTAAAGATAGTTATAGTGTGTATAAAAAATGATCACCCCTATACATATATAAACCCTCTTCACCCCTTTGTAGTTTTAATAGTTTTCCTTCTATTATTTTCATGGATAAATACCATCAAACTTTACACTAAACTATAATATCTACATCTTCTCTTCACTTGTAGAGAAAAATTCATCATCATCATTGCATTCAAGGGTTTTAGGAGGTTCTTTACCTTCATTTGAAATATCCCTCATGATCTTCCTTTGCCAATATCAACACATACCTCTTTGCCTTCATTTGAAATGTTTTCAAAATCACATTTATAAATAATGAAGTCAAGAGATTTTGATGATTCTTTACCTTGATGATCTTGATGGAGGTCTCACTTTCTCTTCCTTTCTTTGATATGTCTCCTCTAGCTTTGTACCATAGATCCTGGTCAAGTGCATTGTCCCATGCTCTTTGATAGGGCTTGAAAGTCCACCTAAGGATTGTCTTGAGAGCCAATGCATCATTCTTCTTTCCTTCCCTTTGATTTGCTAACTTTGACTTGTTTTTCAACGGCAACATCCACCGATGGTTGCCTTCCAAATAGTTTCCTCCAATGTCTTAGAATCATCACTCTCATCTCTATCTCCAAGTAGAATAGTTTTCCTATCAAGGATTGGAACTTCATTATCCATTTGTGTGTCTATGGATCTCCTTCTTGCTTGTTAAGGCTTGTAGTGAAGGCTCCTCTTTGGATACCAATTGTTGGACACACCTACCACACTTGAGTGGGGGTGGACCGAAAGTGTGGGGCTCTTTTCCCAAGACTTCCTCTGCACAAAACTTATCAATTAGGCATTCAACATTTATTCATTACCCATTGTTATCATTTATAACCGCTAGATGTAGGGACATATCAACAATATATCATCAACAAGTCATCATAATAATGGACATACAAAGAACACAAGATGTATGTACAATTTTATTTTTACAATGGACTACAAGCCTGGTTTTCAGCAATAACTCAATAGAGTACAACTCACAAGAGAACCAACTCTACAACGCAAGACTCAACTTACACAACTAAACACCAACTCATAAGAGGAATCAATCCTCAACACATATCAATCACAATCGTGTAATGGACTGGCCAAGAGGTACTATGCAGGAATGCTGCTTGTCTCACTACAAAATTTCACTGTGAATAATTGTATAATGAAACAAGCGTTTTCTTCTAAGAAACTAGGGTTTTATTTTCTTCACATGCTCAAAACTCTTATGTCTTCCACTGCCTAAACTGACCCACAACCAAATACAATACATCCAAGCTCTAATAGCTTGCTCATGCTCCATAAAAAATCAATATGAATGGATATCTCAATCATGTATAAACAACAAGTATACCGTATAAATCATGTCACTACTAAATCACAAGAGCAGCCACCCATCCATCAAATCAAATCCAAGCAAATTAAGTTTCACATCATAGAAGTTTTCATACCAAGAATTCTCAAGACTCACAACATATCAAACAATAGCATCTTATCAAGACAATAATGTAACCAAACAATGTCTCAGTGATAGATCTAATGCCATAGAATGCACCTGAACCCGCCTCTCATCATCCAAGAGCTTGGCACCAAAATTTCTCAAACACAAATCTCCATGATATTATTCAGTCCATGCTCCCTGCATAGAGTCAGCCCGCGTGTACACTCACACTATACACAACCAAGGTACATTGCACCCTATAATAATAATAAACTCAGGGCATCATAAATAGGGTTTCATGTGACTTCTCTAGACTTTTGTCGTCAAGATCTCCTATATTGCCAAACTTTCTTTGATGTGTCCATGAGATCCCTCCTCTCACTCTCTCCTCAGAATATATCTTCAATCATGCCTGGCAGAGATCCACACCAATAAGATTCTCTCACAAGAAGCTCTCCATCAATACTCCAAAATATATTACCAAGAAGTTCTCCATTGATCCACAAAAATGATTCTTATCTAATGTGCCTTTTACAAGAGATCCTAGCTTCTTATTTATATTTTCATATTCTAGGTCACTTAACCCATTTTTAGGTTACTTAACTCCATTTCTAGGTCACTTAACCTATTTTCCTTATTTTAGGGTTAACCACTTTCCATGAATAGAAAGTTCCAATACTTTAACATTTCTATTCCTTCTTGATTTTGTCACTTTACTTTATCATTTAAATAATCCATCTTGATTTTGTCACTTTACTTTATCATTTAAATAATGATTTCTTCTTTTCAAGAACTTTTACTTCTTTGACCTTTTGGGGCTTCAAGCCATCATAAGGGGGTCCTTCAACTTCGTAGATCCATAACTCTCAAACCGTGAGGAGTTATGTGACATTCCACATACCACCGGAAATGGCATGTCAAGCACTATCCATCTAGGATAGTTTCACCAACAACTTCATTGATCCTTATCTCATTATTCCACATGCAAGCATGGGTCCTCCAATGTTTCTTCTAGGATAACCCAATCCGTAAAGTGTCTTCCCGTGAGGGATTTCACCATAAGGGGACCAATTTGGATTTCATCCATTTGTGCACCTTATCAACCACGATAAGATAATAATGATTCATCTTTGCATCGATTGGTTTCCACTTGGACATATATCATTCTCATCAAGGGCATCATACCAATCAATTACTTGACATCAATCAAACCAAATCATTTACATCAATGAAATATGATCCACCAATATCCCAAATAATCAAACCATTGGCATCAATGACAACATGATCCAACAATGAAATCCCTAGAATTCAAGTATAAATGGTATGAAGGTCTTGGAATGAGGTCCTGAGAAGGTCCAAGGGTTGCCAAGTAGTTTGAGTGACCCGCCAAGTGTGAAATACCTACTCGAGACACAAGAAAAACAAGCATATGTTGCAATATAATCAAGTGTAAAAGAAAGTGAATCTTGTTTTCCCTAATAACATCAGTTAGTAACTAATGTATATCAGCAAATAAATACATATAAATCAGCATAAAGTGAACATAAGACTAGTTAACCAATGTCAAATCAAAACTAGCAATTGACTATGAATTATGAAGTACTTTGAGAGCATGTAAGAGGGTTGTTATGAAATGTTTTCTGCAGTAAATTATCAGCCTTATGGACGTAGCATTCAAAGCTGTACAAAGGAAAAATAAACCATCAAAATGTGCCGCAAATTAGCCTAAAAAGTGTGCCCTAATTAGTAGATTATATGAGTGAAGTTTGGGGAGTTTCTTAGGGTTAGTTTGTGAAATACTAATGGTCTATGATTAAGGTTTTATGCAGCCTTATGGCTGTAGAAAACAAGTTAGTACACAAACAAACTATTGGGAGAAAGAGGATGCCTCAATGAGGCAAGATAGCCAAGGGATCAAAGAAAACTTTCCAAAAGAGATAGACTTATAATTCACAAAAATCATGTTTCCCAAGGCATTGATTTTATATCTCCAATGCAATAATAAATGACTAGTGCTATTAACAATTGGGTTAATGGGTTCATGCAAAGAAATATCTAGAGAATATACCTCCTTGGGGGTGTAAACCCTCTTACTCCCCAAGGAAAGTTTCTCTAGCTAGTGTTTAAACTAAGAGGGTGTATACTCTTATACTTCTCTTAGCAAACCCTTGTTTAACCAATAACATGAAGCATAAAATGATGAAGACTATGGTGGGGGTGTATGCCCTTATACTTCTCTTAGAAAACCCTTGTTTAACCAATAAAATTAAGCATAAAATGATGAATACTATGGTGGGGTTGCATGACCTTATACTTCCCACCTAGCTCCTAGCACAATAACCTTGACTTGAAACAAATGATAGCATGAAAGTAAAGACCATACCAATTCAAGGAAAAATGCCAAGATAATCCACCACAATAGCAATATATAAGCATTACAAGGCTATAACATCACTTCCATCAACCATAACATCAAGAGATAACCATAAAAAAGAGCCAAGAGAGACATATTTTCCGAAGGTAGCGAAACTTTCAGACCAATACTTCTCACAAGAGGGAGAGTTATCTTAAAATGAGATCTTATGATATCTTATTTATAACAAATGTCACCAAGGTGACTTGTCCACATATTTAGGGGTAAACCACAAGACTAGGGGTAAACAACCCTAATATTTCCCCCTTAACAAAGTAATATTAAACAATTCATTAAAAATTCACTTTTGCACATAAGAAAAACCCTAATTCATATGGACGTCACCGCTTTAGGGGACGTTTTGGCACAAAGAGGAGGTCATTGGTGATGGAGGAGAGTGGAGGGGATTCCCAAAGACATATATCAAGAAATAATACCATTTCCTTCATGATTCCATTAAACCACCCATGTTCCATTGCATGTCACCTCACCACCATGCTCTAACCACTAGGTGACTTCATGCTAAAAAAGGAGACATTTTGCCTCTCCTAGGAAAAAAGTTTGGCATGTGGGGGATAGGCTACATCGTCCAATTCATCTTCAATGCCTTTCAAGTTTGATATTTCTCATCTGACATGCGAGACCTTGGCATCCACCTGTGGGCTTCAAGCTCCATGGAAGCCCAAGATAGGCTTGTTCTTCCAAAATTGTCCACCAACTAGGTCTTGCAAAGACAAATAAGCACACCCTCCAAGGATCTCAAGTCATAACATCATGATAAGTGAATCCAATCAATAAATGATCCACCTAAGCATGTGCATCAAAAACCACTATATCAAACAATTAATTTATCAAAGACATTATGCGACTTGTCAAGCTTGAATGTGGGAGGGTTGATGAGGTGGCCTATTAGGTAGATCTTGCCCTAGGTAAAGGGAAGTTTCCAAGGGATCCCTCTCTAAGCCATGTAAAGTGGTTGAGGTGGTTGGGTTCAAGACTCAATGGGAATAGGGCTCATCACATACAAGAGGTCGTAGTGTCTCATTCATGGGTGCCTTTGTAGAGGGTGTGTGGTACCTTCGTCTGTAATGCATTTTTTCCAAGCCCATTATTTTCCATTCTTTTATTCTTTCATAATTTTAAGGAGAGGTTTAATGCCACTACCCTATATTGGTGTCCAGATAATGGCAATGTAACCCAAAATCACCTAGTGGAGATGAGAAGGATGGCTCGTGATGAGACCCCCTTTCTCTTAGCCATGCAACTGAGAGCCATTACCTCAGTTTGGTGACCAAATGATGGTAATTTCATACCACTAGATATTCATGGACATGATAGATCATCTCATGATGAGACCTCTTATCCTTCAACTAAAATTTTAATCATTTTAAATCATATTTCATTGTGGGTCCCCCTTTACTCAAATATAAGTGTTTCACTGCTTTCTTGGGTGATCCCTGGGCGAAGCATCTAGAAGGTTAATACATAGGCTTTTATATTTTACCCAAAATCAATCCCTCTAGGCCTTCAACCCCATCTTCCCATAGAATGAGGGACAACCCCTTCTTGGGTCAATACACCCTAAAATCCCAAGAGATAATAAAATGGGGGGGAATAGTGATGGAAAGTGGTAAGTATGTTCAAGAACAGTACGATGGATCTTTCAGGGAGTTCCTAGTAGCACACCCATCCCCAAGGAAGATTACTTACTAGGGCACAATGTCAACCACCAAGGTGAAGAAGGGAAAAAGGAATAATGTCCAAGCATATATCATGAAATATGGAGCAATCTAAGATACAACATACTCAAATGGCTTAAATATGGAAATGATGCTCACCATAATACTGACTTGTACCTCATGGAGAAAGGCCCACTGCCTTCCAGAAGCGAACTGATGTAGTGGATGCCATCTGGAAATATGCGACCATCTGTGGTGGTGAGGGGGTCTCCATCTATGCAAAAGGGTACTGTGGTCATGTAGTCTCTCGACACTCCATATATGAAACCTAAGGGTCTCGAGATATAATCTCCTTAGTTATCCACAAAAATGGGGATAATAGGGCACATGTGTATTGGTTGTTGTGTGACACTTGGGGGATCTATGGCCCAACATTACAAGGATAACATGACACTTCACTTTTAGAGTGAGGTGTTGTCTTAGTTGGTTAGTGCACTACCTTTAAGTCTTAGATTTAACTTTTGTATTCACAAGTTCAATTCTCAGGGGAGGTCATCCTGACTAGGTTGTTGTTTCTAGGTGCATCTGTACTGGTTGTTGTGCGACACTTGGGGGGCTTTGTGACTTGGTACTATAAGGATAAGCTAACACTTCACTTTTAGAGTGAGGTGTTGGATTAGTTATTTAGTGTACTACCTTTAAGGCTTTGTTTTAAATTTCAAAGTCACAAGTTCAATTCTCAGGGGAGGTAGTCCTGACTAGGTCGCTAGTTCTAGGTGTGTGTGTACTGGTTGTTGCGCAACACTCTCGGGCTATGAGCCTTGATACTATAAGGATAATATGAAAGTTCACCTTTAGATTCAAGTGTTGGATTAGTTGGTTAGTGCACCACCTTTAAGTATTTTCTTTAACTTTCAAAGTCACAAGTTCAATTCTTGGGGGAGGTCGACCTGACTAGGTTGTTGTTTCTGGGTGCATGTGTACTGGTTGTTATGTGACACTTGGGGGATATGGGCCCTGATACTATAAGGCTAAGACAAAACTTCACTTTTAGAGTGAGTTGTTGGATTAGTTGGTTATTCAACCACCTTTAAGAATTTTCTTTAACTTTCAAAGTCACAATTTCAATTCTCGGGGGAGGTCA
This sequence comes from Picea sitchensis, assembly GCA_010110895.2. Taxonomy (NCBI): domain Eukaryota; kingdom Viridiplantae; phylum Streptophyta; class Pinopsida; order Pinales; family Pinaceae; genus Picea; species Picea sitchensis. The sequence continues at coordinate 77,328 of SNQJ01S0010058.1, read as the reverse complement.
GCCTGACTAGGTCATTTTTTCTAGGTGCGTGTGTACTGGTTGTTGTGTGACACTTGGGGGATCTGGGCCTTGGTACTATAAGGATAATATGACACTTAAATTTTAGAGTGAGGTGTTGGATTAGTTGGTTAGTTCACCTACTTTAAGGCTTTCCTTTAACTTTCAATGTCACAATTTTAATTCTCAGGAGAGGTCGACCTGACTAGGTCATTGTTTCTAGGTGCGAGTGTACTAGTTGTTGTGAGACACTTGGGGGCTCTGGGCCCTGATACTACAAGGATAATCCAAAAATTCACTTTTAGAGTTAGGTGATGGATTAGTTGTTTAGTGGAATACCCTTTAAGGATTTTCTTTAACTTTCAAAGTCACAAGTTTCATTCTCAATGGAGGTCGGCCTAACTAGGTTGTTATTTCTAGGTGTGAGTGTACTAGTTGTTGTGTGGCACTTGGGGGATTTGAGCACTCGTATTATAAGGCTAAGACAACAATTCAATTTTATAGTGAGGTGTTGGCTTGGTTGGTTAATGCACCACCTTTAATGCTTTGCCTTAACTTTCAAAGTCACAAGTTCAATTCTCGGGGGAGGTCGGCCTGACTAGGTTGTTGTTTTTGGGTGCATGCATATTGTTTTTTGTGTGACACTTGGGGGATATGGGCCCATGCTACTATAAGGCTAAGCCAACACTTCAATTTTAGAGTGAGGTGTTGGATTAGTTGGTTATTTCACCAACTTTAAGGCTTTGATTTAACTTTTAAAGTCACACGTTTAATTCTTGGGGGCGATCGACCTGAGTAGGTCATTGTTTTTGGGTGCATGTGTATTGGTTGTTGTGTGATGCTTGGGGGCTTTGGGACCTGGTACTATAAGGTTAAGCCAAAAATTCACTTTTAGAGTGAGGTGTTGGCTTAGCTGGTTAGTGCAACACCTTTAAGGCTTTTCTTTAACTTTCAAAGTCGCATGTTCAATTCTCGAGAGAGGTCGACTTGAATAGGTTACTGTTTCTGGGTGCGTGTGTACTGGTTGTTGTGCAACACTTGGGGGATCTGGGCCCTGGTACTATAAATCTAAGTCAAAAATTCACTTTTTGAGTGTGGTTTTGGCTTAGGTTGTTAGTGCACCGCCTTTAAGTCTTTTATTTAACTATCAAAGTCACAATTTCTATTCTCGGAGGAGGTCGACCTTACTAGGTTGTTGTTTCTGGGTGCATGTGTATTGGTTGTTGTGCGACATTTGGGGGATTTGGGCCCTGGTAATATAAGGATAAGCTAGTGTTTCAATTTTAGAGTGAAGTTTTGACTTAGTTGGTTAGTGCGCCACCTTTAAGGCTTTGATTTAACTTTCAAAGTCACAAGTTAAAGTTTATACTTTCCCCATTATTGACCTTTGAGTTCCCTATATACTACACTTCCCTATCACATTTTTGGATCATTCACAATGGTGATGTACAATGGGTTTTAAAAAAATTCTATGACCTGTATATAGTTATGCTCTGTCATGAAAGAATTTTTTAAAAAAAAAATAGGGTTTTTCCTATTCATTACATTATCTACCTATAATGTGTTCAGTTTTCCCCATACCCAAGTGTTGTTACGATTTTAAATCCATTGCAATGTGTTTTCCCATCAATAAATTTGGTGTTCCACTACATCACTTGCCTCAATTACTCATACTCAACACTCAGTTTAATGATAAACAAGCATGCATGGCAATAATATATCAAACCTATAGAAAATTGATTAGGTTTCAAGGCCGAATATTTTAAGCTTGTCATAGCTATGTTTCAAAGAAATATTTGCATCTAAAATTAATACTTAAGTATACTCTTAAACCCATTATTTTGTTCCCTATCTCTATAACCATTCCTTTCACTACTGCTTCCATGCAAGAAAAAAAAATGTACAAAAATGAGGAAACAAAGCATGTTATTCAAGCTTTTTCAAATAATAAAGTGCCTTTGACAAAAAGAAAAGAAATGCTTGGAGTAAACTAAGCCCATACTTTATAAAGTCAACATGCAGTTCATCATTACTCCATCCTCTCAAGTCTTAGACTTCCTAACCCTAGCCATCATTTAACTATATAAATGAACATTTATCACAATACTATCTATTTATATTTGCATGCACTTTATAGTATGTTAAAAGTTTCAAATGTTTATGGAATGGAGAATGGAAATTTTTTATGCATATTGTTAGATGGTTTTCTTTAGCAGGTTCTTGTGGATATCGAAGAGGACATGGAAAAAGGCCTAATGTCATTTGGAAAGAAGGGAGGAAAAAGAGGATAATGTTTTTTGTACATTTTGATGCAAATTGTGATGAATTCAATTAGCTAGCATAGACATGGCATATTTTCCTAAGTGGGGAAGCTTTACCTCAACCTTTTATACCTTACTAATTCCCCCTTGCAGCCTCACCCCAACATAGAAGACATTCCTCAGGCTCATCCAAACCTTGTGAATGATGGGCGAGGAGAAAACCAAAAAAAAAAAACCTCTGGGATTGCCAATTGGCCAAGCAGTCATAAGAAACCACATGTGCCAATCATTTCCCCTGTTATCGCACAATTTGTACTTTCCCAAAGCCCAATGAAAATGGGTACAAAATTGGCATAACTGGGAATGACCTATCACTGCCACCTTAATAGGAAATACCTTTTCTATTTAGAAGTATGTTGTAGTACCCTAGGGGAGATTTCCCCAGTGATCTGAGGGTTTGAGAAGGATAAGTAAAATGATACAAGAAAGTCACCCCCCTCTCACAAGTCACGTGGATTTAAAGGGTTCTTTATGCCTTATAGAGATGAAGCGAATGAGAAATGTTGTGTACATGCCCAGAACAAGACAACAAAATAGAAAAAGGGCAATTTCTAAGTACCAAAATGATATTAGCACTTTATAAGATAATGAAATCTTAAAAAAATGTGCTACCTGATATAGAATTGCCACAGTATAAAAATTTATAACAGTCATAAGAGATTTGCAACAACCACAATAATTGTGCTTTAAAATGCTTGATAAAAGACTTAAAATAATAGCTTTAACTAGGCAAATTGATAATAGATAGTCACATTGCAAAACCTTTAATTAAAATTAGGTCATCAAAAGGCCGACATGGCCAAATTACATCAAAAATCCAGTTTTTACATAAATGTCCTTAATTAAACCCTAAAGTCATTTTTATAGGTGACATCATGCCCTTCTATGGTGACGTTGAGCCTCCTAGGTGGAACGTTGGGCCTCATCTGCAAAACATTAGGCCTCCAAGCCCCTGGATGATGCCACATGTGCCAATTAGCACACAACTGCCTTCGTAATGTTAATCCTGATGTTGGGTGACATCTAGGGTCACAAAGGTGACTTCATGGACCTTCCAAGACCAACATCCAGGTGGATGAGCATTATCTCTCTGGGTATAGGTTTGTCAAATTTTCTCTGGTGAAAAGTGCTTCTTTCTTCCTGGTGCAAGTCTCTAACATCTCTCTGCCCCTAGCTAGGGTCACAACATCCATCGATGAGATTTCAACCCCATGGAGGTACAAGATAATCATCTACCCATATGTACCTGTCCACTAGGAAAGGTCCTGTAGTAGAAAAAAGTATGGCCTACATGGGCTCATAAGTCACAGGGATCATAGCAATGTCAATCACATCCAGTAATCAAATTACCAAAACATGTGCATCAAACCCCCCTTTACCCAGACAAATGCTCAAAGACGTTATGCAGTTTAACAAGTCAGGTTTGGAGAGGGTCTCAGGATGTCTTATTGGGATAATCATCCTCAAGTTTGGGGTGTTTCCTAGGTGAGAGACAATCTAGGTCATGTAAGTGTGTGAAATGGTGTAGGGGAAATGTTTGGGTAGAGGGTGCAGTGATAACAGGGAAATGTAGGTCTTGCCTGTGGGTGCCTTTGTAGAGGGCGAGCTACACCTTATCATGGATGTCATTGTTTCCCATTCCATTCAATGTCTCTTATTCTTTGTGTTATTTCTTTTTCTTTTCAAGGGAAAATTTGGGTGACACTATCCTGGCGTGGTGACCAGAGGTGACAACGTTACCCATAAGCACTTCATGGAAATGAGAAGGTTGGCTCGTGATGAGACCCCATTTCTCTTGGCTATGCCAACAAGAGACACTACCCTAGTTTTGTGACCAAATATATGGTAGTTTCATACCGCTACATGCCCATGGACCTAATAGGTTGGCTCATGATGAGACCTCCCATCCACCAACTAGAGCTTGAGTTATGTTTTGTCTTACGGGTCCCTTTTTCTTACTAAGAATACTTTTATTTCTTTCTCGGGAATCCCTGGGTGAAGCATCTCAAAGGTTTTATTTTGTCTTTTAACTCTTGCCAGCTAATTTTACCCTCTGGGACTTTATCCCCTTCTTCCCACAAGGCAAGGTACAACCCTTCCTAGTGTGGCAAACCCAATCCCCGAACCAAGGTAGGGGAAGATGAGAGGGATAATGATGAAAAGTGGAAAGTATAGAAGGAATGGATGATGAACTTTCATAGACCCACCCAGTGGCAACTCATCCTAAAGGAGAACCAACTTACTAGGGCATTATGTCACCCCCCTAGGTATGAACAAGTTAAAGAGCATAATCTCCAAGAAACTGTTATGAAATGAAGGAGAGTTCAGTGCAACATATTCAAACGCTTCGAAAATCAGAGTGACACATACCATGATACCCGGACTCATTACCTCATGGAGAAAGACCTACTTCTACTTCAGGACCAGGCTGGCGGGATGGATGTTGTTGTTGATGATAGATGGGTTGTACTAAAGAAAATATGGGCCCTCTGGGGCCAAGCTCAATTTGACTAGCTCTCGACACTCCATTTCTAGGACCTATGGGCCTCGATACATGATCTCCTTAGTTATCCCTAGGATAGGGGATAACATCTGGCTCCAACTTGTGGACATGCGCTCACTGTAGAGTGCATGAGAACCTCAACATATCTGGCATGACATGTATCTGCTAGATCTCAGCAAAATGAATCAGTAATATTCAAGGTGGTGATATCACCCCTCGCTCATATATGGTACAGTGGAATAAAAGTGAACATGCATATATACATAATGAAAAAAATACAAAATGAACTACACTACACTAGCATGATATGAAGACGGTATATACAATGGATGAAAATTCATAACTTACCTGTCAGTTGAATGCTAGGTGTATTCAAATAACCAATAAAACCATCCTAGCAATATCTCACGATACCTGCCTCTGTGCTTCATCATAAACCCAAATAATGATAAGTCAAGCACAAAATTAAGATGAGTTAGAAAATGTATTGTATCATCGGAAATCATAAAGTCTATTCATGGAGGTGGGAGGGAGGGAAAAAATTATGCCAAGTCACACTCTTAGGAAAGTATCTCAGAAAGGGATCATGAAAAATCAAAGGTTCAAAAGACTGACTCAAAGAGTCTGAAGGTTGGCTACCTTGGACATCTTCACATTTCGAGGTCTAGGAAGGGACTAGAAAGAACCTAGAGGATGATTGACAATTTCTTAAGGGAAGGCTGAAAGACTGAGATAATAAATTTCTTCTTGAGGTATTCAACCTACCCTTGAATTCTAAAAATAAGATTTTCCTTAAAGAAAACTCAAGACAAGAGACATATTTTCCAACTGCGTGCTTAGTGACATAGCGAGGCAAAGTAATCAATGGAGGTTGGAAAACCTTGTTACAAGTGTCCTTCTTTGGGAAAGAAATGTCCTTACCTTTATAAATATATGAGCACAATGGTGGTTGATAATATTCTTCATAGAATAAATCCAAATTCTCAAAGGAATACTTATCAAAATTTTCAAGGTATGACTGAAAATCATCAGGAGAATATTGCACCAGGTCATCCTTGGGTTCTTGGAAAACTTCTGTAATTATATCATCATCTTGTTGCCACACATCAAAATTATTAGGAACATCATATGATTGTTGTAAAGGAAACATTCGAACATATCCTTCCATATCATAAATGGGATCCTCATTAGAACCAATCACATCCCACTTACGTCTTCCAACATGTATGAATTCATCAATATTATCAACCATGTCACTATCTTTATCATAACATGAAGGATTTAATGAATCCAAGGGCTCCTCTAGTACTTATTCACTTTCCAAATCATAAAATAAAACATCATCAAAATCTTGAAAAGGGAAATAACTTACCATATTCACTTCTTGTTGTGCATGAGCGTCAATGGCTTGGATGACTTCATCAAATGGAAGAGGGTCCAGTACATCATCCCAAAAATTCATCTCTTTAATCATGTCTTCATCAGAAAATGAAGGACCTAACTCTTCCAAGGGTTCCTTTACTTCTTCACCTTCTTAATCATAGAATAAAGTGTCATCAAAAAACTGGAAAGGAAAATGACTCACCTCATTCTCTTCATCTTGTGTAGGAGAGATAGGATCTCGGAGAGATTCATCAGACAGAGGAGAAGATATTAATGCTTCATCATCATAATTCACCTCTTTCGTTAAATATTTATTGCATTCTATCGAATCATGGGAAAAATCTTGTTCCTTTTCAAGGGGTTGAAAATTTTCTTCATAAATTTCTCCTTCTATGTTAGAGGATTCTTTGTATTGAGTATGGACACATCCCTGAGATCTTCCAAAATATTTGTGGTGAATCCTTCGTCCTCTAGGGCTACTGTGAGATTTTGAAGGGCATATTCATATGCCAGGCATTTTGGTTTCACAAAGTCAATAAACCTACTGATGAGGTCTATGAAAGATGATATACCCCTATCTTCACAACAACTCTTAAACCAATATTGAAAAAAATATGGCAGAGAAAGTATGAATAATTTTACCATAACATCCTCCCCTTCCAATTCTATCTCATCTATATACTTCAAGAATTCTATAATGTGAGTAATTGGGAGGCCTTCAAATCTTGGAGAGTTTTTCAACCATTTTGCATCAAAGTAATGTGGGTATCCTTGAAAACTTTTGAAATCAATAGTCGGATACACTTTCTCCTAGGACGCCATGATCCCATAACTTGGAAATATCACACAATTGAGAGTAAGGTGGCACCTTGGAAAAGGTTAGTGGAGTCTCCATATATCCTCTTAAGGATTATCAAAGGGATGAGGGAATCACCCTCAGTGGATTTACCAGGTAAGATCTGTGAAAAGAAGGCTTTGGATAAAGGCTTACTGAAAAAGTGTCGTTGAGGAATATTGACTCAGTGTTCCCTGACAACGGCTCGAAAATGTTATCACACAATTTGAACTTGCCCAAATCCCAAGGAATGTGGGTACAAAATTGGTGTAACTAGGAATGACCTATCACTGCCACCTTAATAGGAAATCCCTTCCTATGTAGGAGTATGTTGTAGTACCCTAGGGGAGACTTCCCCAGTGACCCAAGTGTTTGAGAAGGATAAGGAAACTGATACAAGAAAGTCCCCCCCCTCTCACAAGTCACTCAGATTTAAAAGGTTCTTTATGTCGTATAGAGATGAGGCGAATGAGAAATGTTGTGTACCTTCCCAGAAAAATACAAAAAAATAGAAAAAGGGCACTTTCCAAGTACCAAAATAATATTAGTGCTTCATAAGACAATGAACTCTTAGAATAATGTGCTAGCTGATATAGAATTGCAGAAATATAACAATTTATAACAGCTATAAGAGATTTGCAACAACCACAATAATTATGCTTTAAAATGCTTGATGAAAGACTTAAAATAATAGCTTTAACTAGGAAAATTGATAATAGATAGTCAGTAGTCTCTTTAGCAATGTCTAGCTAGCATAATATGTCACTTTTAGGGTTAATTTTCTGCTGTTAGATGACCATAACAATATTTTGCAACAACAGCAAGTAGGTTAATGATTTAGGCTAATATAAGGTTAGTATAAGTTAGTAGGTGTTCAGGAGATGATATTTTGAAAATTGTTTGATCAATCAACACTTGTAATGGGTAGATTAGTGCCTTCTAGGGTAATGGAGTCAATGCCGACAACAACAAATCTTAGAGGAAAATAAAAATGATAATATTTATCCAAAGGGGATGGAGAGGATGAGAGAGGTGTTGGTATCCCAAGGCCTAAAAAATCCAACTCTTGGAGATAATTGCTAGAAAGTAATAAAAAAAAGGCTCTAACGATTTCTTTTTTCCTTAGACAAATTGAAATAAAATATGCAATAGGAAATGAACTAGGGTTACTAGAGTGCTACAATGGTAGGGCTCTAGTATCTACTTCTAGATAGGTTCCTTTCAAGAAATTTTAGCAAGTGGAAGACTATAGAGAAAAAGATAGTAACATATGTCTTTCTCCTGGGGTTTCAAGCAAGCAATTTCATAATAGTTGACATGAAACAAGTAAATTCACCATAAGCATTCATTCACAATAAAGAAATTCATATTTTCTACTTACTTCACCAAGAATAATCAAGCATAAACCCTAGTTGAAGATCCTCCACATGAAAATTTTCCAAAATACACCAAGATTTGCCTCCTCCAAGAAGTGTGCACCACTTAATTTCAGCCAATAAACCTTAAAGAGGGACGAATTTCAGACCACCACTTGTGTGATAAGTGAATGATGAAAAAATGAGAGTTTTATCTCTCTATTTATACAATAATTTTGACCTTCAATTAAAATTATGTCATCAAAAGTCCGACATGGCCAAATTCATCAAAAATCCAGTTTTTACATAAATGTCCTTAATTAAACCATAAAATAATTTTTACAGGTCATGTCATGCCCTTCTAGGGTGGCGTTGAGCCTCCTAGGTGGAACGTTGGGCCTATTCTGCAAAATGTTAGGCCTCCCAAGCCTCTGGATGATGCCACATGTGCCAATTAGCACACAACTGCCTCCATAATGCCAATCTTGATGTTGGGTGACATCTAGGGTCACAAAGGTGATGTCATGGGCCTCCCAAGGCCAACATCCAAGTGGAAGAGCATGATACCAATGGTTCTAGGTCTACCAAAGTATCTCTAATGAAAATTTCTTCTTTCTTCCTCGTGCAAATCTCTAACATCTCTCTGCCCCTAGTTGGGGTCACAACATCCATCGATGGTCTTTCATCCCCATGGAGGTCCGAGCTAATCATATCCCCATATGTACATGTCCACCAGGGAAGGTCCTGTAGCAGCAAAAAGTATGCCCCCCATGGGATCATAAGTCACAAGGATCATAACAATGTCAATCACATCCAATAATAAAATTACCCAAACATGTGCATCAAACCTCCCTTTACCCAACCAAATCCTCAAAGACGTTATGCATTTTAACAAGTCAGGTTTGGAGAGGGTCTCAGGATTTCCTATTGAGCTAATCCTCCCCATGTTTGGGGTGTTTCCCAGGTGAGAGACAATCTAGGTCATGCAAGTGTGTGAAATGGTCTAGGGGAAATGTTTGGGCAGAGGGTGCAGTGATAACAGGGAAATGCAGGTCTTGCCTGTGGGTGCCTCTATAGAGGGCGAGATGGACCTTATCATGGATTCCATTGTTTCCTAGCCCATTCAATTCCTTTTATTCTTAGTCTTATTTCTTTTTATTTTCAAGGGAAAAGTTGGGGGACACTGTCTTGACATGGTGACCAAAGGTGACAACGTTACCCATAAGCACTTCATAGAAATGAGAAGGTTGGCTCATGATGAGACCCCCTTTCTCTTGGCTATGCCACCAAGAGACACTACCCTAGTTTGGTTACCAGATAGATGGTAGTGTCATACCACTACATGCCCATGGACCTAATAGGCCGGTTCATGATGAGACCTCCCATCCACCAACTAGATCTTGAGTTTTGTTTTGTCTTACGGGTCCCCTTTTCTTACTGAGAAGCCTTTTATTTATTTCTTAGGAATCCCCGTGCAAATCATGTCAAAGGTTTTATTTTGGATTTTAACTCTTTCCAGCTACTTTTACCCTTTGGGCCTTTAGCCCCTTCTTCCCACAAGGCAAGGTACAACCCTTCCTAGTGTGGCAAACCCAATTCCGGAACCAAGGTAGGGGAATATGAGAGGGATAATGTTGAAAAGTGGAAAGTATGGAAGGAATGGACGATGAACTTTCATACCAACTTACTAGGGAATTATGTCACCCCCTAGGCATGAACAAGTTAAAGAGCATATATTCCAAGAAAACGTTATCAAATGAAGGAGATTTCAGTGAAACATATTCAAACGCTTTGAAAATCAGAGTGACACAAACCATGATACCCTAACTCATTACCTCATGGAGCAAGACCTACTGCTACTTCAGGACCAAGCCGGCAGGATGGATGTTGTTGTTGTTGATAGATGGGATGCACTGAAGAAACGATGGGCCCTCCGGGGCCAAGCTCAAGTCGTCTGGCTGTTGACACTCCATGTCTAGGACCTGTGGGCCTCGAGACATGATATCCTTAGTTATCCCTAGGATAGGGGATAACAACCTCTATTTCTATTTCTGCCAATTCATTTGCTCAAGACCAACAACCCATTGATATCAAGTCTTCCTCACTAAAGCTACTAGCTGATGAAAAGGAAAAACAACCTATGGTCGAATCCCCTAGCACCGAGTCTTCCCATTCTATCTCTACTCATTCAAAAGAAAACACTAAGAAGACAAAAGGAGAAATCATGAGGGAGATTTCACATTTGGGCATGCACCTAGAATTGTCTCAGTATTGAATTTTTTATTTTTATTATGGTAATATTGATGGTATTCACTTGATTTTGACTAGATGAAACATTACAATTTTTGACTAAAAGCTATGATGCCTATGATATTTTTGAGGATCAAATGTTATATCTTAAGTTTTTTTTTATATATGAAGGGACAAGGTTATGATGTTGATATATCTTGATGGATGTTTGTACATGTTATTGTCAAGGTGTGCATATTATTTTATGCTAGCTGGCTTGTCTTGAAATGATATGTGAAGTCACAAGGGTACACATATATGATGTGAAACATAAGTTTTATCTCATTTATGAGTCAAGTGGGAGCCTTGACTATCTTACATAAAGTTTCAAATATAATCCCATAGTTACTTTGATATTTAAAATTTCATTGATTCTACTTCTCCTTCATTTCCCATAAATATTTATTAAGTAAAATAAAACATTTGAAACCAAATAACTACTAGAGGAGAATATAATAGGAGAATGAGAGATCAATGCAAAGGGTATTCATATAGAAAAAGGTATGCTAGAGATTTGAGAGTTTCTTGCACTCGATTATTTCTCAAATCCACACTTATTTTATATGGGCTTAACAATTTTGTTGGTAGTAGGGATTTCTTGAAAAGTGGCAGAGAAATGTAAAGTGAAATTGATATGGTCTTCTCTTTTGAGGTTGTTTATTTTTTTTCATTATTTTGTCTTTTTAGAAGTTTTAAATTTGTTTCAGTGCTAATCAGTGGTATATTATGCAGATTGCAAATTGTGTGCATCACACTATTTGAAGTGGTCCAAGTCAAATCATATTATTTTACCGATGCACTTAATCGTCCTTGTATGGTTTTCTTTACATCTATGGATTCAAAAGTTTTCTTTGGTCCAAGTTCTCATAGGAACTTGAAGAAATTATTACGTCCAAGACTCCTATATGGGTCAATAAATAAAAGGATCATTGCATTTCTTTCATTGTTGAGTTTATCTTCGGTGTTTAAGTTATTTTTTCTATTCCATATGTGTGTGTGTTTATCATTTAATATTGTTGAAATTTCTTTATTTTTTTTTGCATTATTTGGTCATTTTGGATTTAAATATTCATTTGATACACTTATATTTAAAGTATTCTTATTTTATTCCATTCTTTATAGCTCTTTATAGTGTGTGTGTGTGTGTGTGTTTTATTCCACTTTATTTTGAAGAAAACTTTAATTTTTTTATAAAAAAAATGAAAAATATCAAAACATTTGAATAAGAACTTTTATGTTAAGGCTTCAAGAATATGAAGTCTATATCCTTTTTCTTAAGGATTTAAATTCAATGTATCATTCTCACCTTACTTTGCCTATCCTTATGAGGTTCTAAGTGTTGGGATTGAAACATTACCGTTTCAACCTCAACATATTTTGGCGACCATATTGGGGATACAAATTGAAACCCCTTGATTCCTTCTTCTGTGACTCTAGTAATTTAATTTTCATATTCCCTTATAACGTTTCCTACATGATGTTAGCCTAACATTTGAATCCAATTCCTTGACCAAACCATCATTACTTCTTGTTTGTTCGATTGTATCTTGGAGACAAATACCTCCGGTGAACTACTGAAATGTTCTTAGAACGTTATATTTCGAGATATTGAAATTCAAGAAAAAAGATATATTCTTTAGAGGTAGGTTCATAATCATCCCAATCAACCTTGAGTTGTTTTATGACCACTCATTTCCGATCTTCATGTAGAACTAGAGGTAAATATCCTAAATTTGATTCTTTGGCTAAAATTGGGAGACAAAAGAATCTTAGAAAATAATCATAAGAAGATTCAAGAAACTCATTATGATTCTGAAGCATAATTTACAAGTTTTTCTCAATATTTTTAACTAAGAAAGAATACCACGAATTATGCTTCAGAAGCATAATTTACAAGTTTTTCTCAATATTTTTAACTAAGAAAGAATACCACGAATTATGCTTCAGGATCAATTCAAGCCTCTATCTCTCAAGCCTCGACTTCTCAAATGATTGGGAGAATGTATAATCATTTCAACCCTGTTCAATGTACAACCAATCCAACGAAAGTCATTCATCCATATGGGTTGTTTCAATTCAAATAAAATGTGAATACTTCTCATTGGCACGTTCCTTCATCCTTTAGCTTAAACTAGCAACTACACCTCTTCCAAAATTCAAAGATCATTTGCCCAAGTTTTCAAGCAAACAAACTACTTTTGTTAATGAATATTTGATTCTTTTTTTTAACGCTTGTCATAATATTGGTGCTAACGATAATGATACATGTATGCAATTTTTTGTTAATTCATTGGAAGGGAGGGAAACTATTGAATTCTTTGAATTTTCTCCTAAATATTTTTCTACCCGGAATGAACTTTGTTACAAGTTTAAATCGACTTATGGATAGCATAAAATCCCAACATATATGATGAAATTTATAACAATTTGACCTTTAATCAAGGTGAGACTATAAAGGCTTTTAATTTTTGTTTCGTTAAACTGTATAATTAGATTCCTAAGGTCATTAGGCCTCATTATCAAGCTACTCTCATGAATTATGCCAATGCTTTGTCTCCTTCTTATCGTCGTAGATTGGAAGAGAAAAATACAAACAGTTTAGGGTTAGATTTACACACTTTCCTTGAATATGAAGAACATGTCTTCCTCTTGAAGATTTGAGTAAACAAGTTGACTTAACAACTTTCCTAGAGTTGGTTCAGGATATGAACAACAAAATAATCTCTTTTAAGAAAAGGGTGGTTACTCAACCAACCTAAGAGATCTTTGCACAAGCCTTGCTTCATAATAAGACTCAAACTTTCCAGCCCAAGACTATTATTTCTCAGGTTTGGTGCAATTTTTGTGAGTAAAATCACGAAGAAATCACTTGTAAACTTAGAGAAAAAGCTTGAGAAATTATTTTTGGAAAAAATATTGACTCTACCATTGCTACCTTAGATTGGGCACTCGAGGACGATGTTATGTTAGTCGATAGCAAACATCATTATTATTATAATAAAAACAAAAAATGGTTCCCAAAATACCACTTTTGCTCACAATTCTTCTAGTTCATCCTCTCGGCTATCTAATTCATGTAATACCTCTAGTCCAAATGATCAATTAGCCAAGATTGTTCAACATTATGGAGTTATTCTATCATCTTCTTCCACTTATTTTTAAAGGTATAATATTTTGAAACAAATGGATATTGTTAAGGTTGATGCTACATTATTAGATATGGCCACTGTTATGAAGTAACAAGAACATCTAAAAGGCTTCATAGAGGGTAAAATATTTGTTATTTTTATTTTGATTGTTTAAGAATATGAGGAAGAATCTTCTAAAAACAAATTCCTAGATGTGAATCCTTTTATAAACTCAGTTAGGAAACCTCTTTTTTATGTTTCCATGAAGATTATGGACAAAATTTCACATTGTTGTCTTATTCACAGTGGATTTGGGCCAAATGTTATGTCCAAGATCACTATGGAAGAACTCGGTCTGTCTTGTACCAATGAAAATTCAAAGAATATGTTGGCTTACAATAACAAAAAACAATCTACCATTGGTGAAATTAAGGATGTAACTCTGGTGCTTTGTACTCATCCTGAGATAAACATGACATTTAATATAAAATTAATTGATATTCCTGTGAGTAATTATTCAATCATTCTTGGTCGACATTGGAAATCTTTGACATGAGGATATATGTCCATGGATGGAACTCACATGTCTCTTTCAAAAGCAGGTAAGAAAATCATAGTTCTCCATGAAGGCCACATTTCTCCATATATTAAGAGTGTCCCACAACCCGATGTCAACTTCATCGAAGAAGACATTGGTGTTTATTCTATCTTCTTAGAAGAAGATAATTTTGTTACACCATGTCATGCCCCATATCTAATAATAATAATAATAATAATAATAAAGAAGTATAACAATTACCCTAAAGAGGTCATAATAAATACTTATATAAGTGCATGATAATAAAGAAGTATAATAATTACCCCAAAAGAGGCATAATAAATACTTATATAAGTAAATAATAATAAAAGTATAATAATTGTCCTAAAGGGGGGTCATAATAAGTACTTACTATCGATATTTGGGAAATGGTAAAATAAGTAATGACAATTTATGTAGAAAACCTAAAATATAATAAATAATTAAATAATGGACCCTAAGGATTGGGTTATTTACCATGGATGGACTCTATAAAAGGATGGAGAAGAAGGAGAAAAGGGCATATCATTTTTCTTGGTAAATATGAGGGAAAGTTAAGAAGATCTGAATTTGTAGTGGGTTGAGGGCTCAGGGATTCTCGGTCATGCTTTCGTTCCTTATTACTAAGGGGTTGGTTGGGTGGAGAGTCATCCCCCACTTCATTTTGTGGTTGGTCAAATCGAGATCAAGATATTGTTATAGTTCCTCACCTCTCACTACTCCTATGAGTTAATTAAATTCCGTTGACGTTTCCATGTGTTAGAAATTAATGGTTATTTAATTGGGTAATTTTTCTATGTCTGATTGTTAGTAGATTGGGCCATTACATATGGTGTCAGAGTGTTGGTTCTAACCCTTAAGGCCTATGGAGCTTCCTAATTAGGCTAAAATATGGCTTATTAATGGTATAGATCTCTCCCTTCAAAATCTATTCTATTTGTAGACCTATAATTCCAGTGTATAACCAACCTTCCATCTTCTCCAAGTTGTGAGCAAACATATGAATAACACCACAAGCACACTGCCCACAACAACTGAAATTATGGGCATTTTGTTTGAAGGCTTCTGATAAGAGTGGTTTATCTGTGTACTATTATTACTCAATGGTGTGACATGATTCAATGATTTATTAGACACCATATGCATCCATAGGTGGTGGTGAAAGTGCAATCGAACTAAATAAATTATTATATTTAATAACACACAACTTTTCATCAAACCTTGAACTCCCATATTTCTGGGATAAACTACCAAAATATAATTGATTGTATCTCTCGTACACTGGAACTATGCATAAATATTTTGAAACAAGGAGTCTATAACTATACCGAAAACATCTCGTTTAATTGCAAATCCATATGATGCTTCAATTGACAAATTGTATACGAGATTCTCAATAGCCTCCGTAAAGATATCATGGTTGGATATATCTCCCACATGGTGAGTATACCATCCATAAGTGTCCAGTTTTCCAATGGAACTATAGTTTTCATAACGTAAGAAGCATTTATATTGCGAGACACTACCGCCAATGTCATTCCCACAACCTTGTCTAATGCTACTTGTTACTTGTTTTGAATAATTATAGAATTGATTAAATGTCGCGTCTTCTTGGAATTGGAGTAGGCTATATATTTGGTCCGTACTTTGGCTATACTCATA
This sequence comes from Picea sitchensis, assembly GCA_010110895.2. Classification (NCBI taxonomy): domain Eukaryota; kingdom Viridiplantae; phylum Streptophyta; class Pinopsida; order Pinales; family Pinaceae; genus Picea; species Picea sitchensis. The sequence continues at coordinate 61,278 of SNQJ01S0010058.1, read as the reverse complement.
AGTGTTAAACCTAGTTTGGGGCATGCGTTGAACAAGGCTATTGAAGATTGTATTCACTTTGCTCTTACTTCCTTTTGTATAATTAGCATCATTACACATAGGGTTCCAGTGTGTACCAACATAGACATGAAGAATAGTGATGAAGTGAGAAACTATATTGTAGAATAGCGTGAACATGATCAAGAGAGAGCATGCATAATCTTAGAACATTGTCACGGTATTTGAACAACAAAGAGCCTGCAGTTCATGGAAATTTCACTATTTTTGTTGGATCACAAATCTCAATGTCTTCAACAAACACGTAAAATCTACTTCTTCCTTCCCAATGTCATCAGACATCAAAATCTCCCTGATCCTTTTATGTTGGAATAATAATATCTATCCAAATATATCATTGTACATTGATGATGTGTTGACATTTAAAATAGTGTCAGAAGTATGTATTATGTATGATGTTATTTTGATGTTGGTATTTCTACTGGCCTGATGTTACAGAAGGGTTTAATGAAAAACAAAATCTGAACTAGCAATTGTTGCTTGCATTTATGCCATAACTATTTGTTGGTATAAAATCCATAGCTACATATGCTAGGTGAAACACCTACGCTCCACTTATACATGCCTTCCCTTTTATCCACTTATGGACTAAACATACTTTCCATGATTCCCTCCATGTCTTGGAATCTTGATGTCATTAGCTACACAAATGGAACTTAAAGTATTTGCAAGGTTGAAAAAATATGTCACATCAAAATACTGAAGAAGCAATCATGTAAAATTTTTATAAAATCTGTCACATCAAAATACTGAAGAAGCAATCATGGAAAATTTGTATAAAATCCGTCACATCAAAATTTTGAAAAAGCAATCATGACAAATTTTGTATTAAAAATGAGGTTTGCTAAACATTACACTCCTCAACCTCCAAACTCTTTGCAATATCTTTTTTTATAAAATTGCCAGCCTACTAGACAAAGGAGACAAAGTTTCCCCCTTGCCCATTTTTTGGAGAATGATTAGAAATATTTATAGATACTCGAGAGCAATGTTTGCTCGTGAATAAAGAGATTATTGTTTTTGTTTTGGATAATCATTAGAAATCCATATAGATAATAATGTATTCTCTTGAATAAGAGGTTATGATTGTTTTAATCTGATTGTTTTCTTTATATTTAATTTTAAATGTAATTTTGGAGGAAAACATCAATATCAACATAGTAATTTCTTCTTTAGTTTATCCACGTAGACTTTTATTTTATTATTTAAATTCTCTCTTGTCAATTTGGATATCACTTACAAACTTTTATTTGATTTAGAAGGATTGGGAGAAACTTAACCCTTATCGTTTAAATTAATAAACTACAACAAATAGGGAATGATATAGTGCATAAACATGTCTAGAAAGTGTAATTAAAAAACTTATCCATGACGTAGAGTAAGAGTTCGACTCAAACTCAACGAAAGAACTATAAAACCACCGACCAAAACAATAAAGACTCAAACTCAACGAAAGAACTATAAAACCACCGACCAAAACAATAAATTTTTTCATGTTTGGGTATTAAATCAAGGGTGTTACTCCAACAAAAGATGAATTTATATGGAAGTCTATATGACAATTTTTCCAAAGTTGACCCTGTTGGGTATCTATTCAGCGAAAATCAATCAGGACTTACACCTGGTCCTAAATACTTTTCCTCATATACTAGGTTTCATCAGCAGTGTAGCAAGAAAATTAATGATGCCATGTGCCAAAAAATTAATTGATATTGTTTTTTTTTAATGAGTTGAAACCCTAATTCTTGCGTGGTATAGTTTTAAAATGTTGAATACGTTTTAGCACATTAAATTGAAGGTCTTTAAATAATTCATAACTAATGCACTTCAAACACTTAATCAATATATTAAGTCACGGAACACCCTCAAATATGGTTAGACTGTTTCATTCTTTTGATCAAGCATTGGTCACCTAAAGGTTTTTTGTTCACTAGATGAAACACAAAATTCAAAATTGTCCTACATTTCTATGATCTACACATTCAGAAGCAAAGTGATTTATCTTAATTTGGTAAATGCATTTGTTTCACTATTCTAGCATCAAAAGTTTTGAGTCCTAAACAAATGTTGGTCTGTTGTTTAATATATTTTGTTTAACATTCTATCTTATGTATTAATGCTCTGTCCAAGGGTATAGTAATAATTCATTGTGGGTTTTCTCAAATATAACATCAAAGAAAAAGATGAGTTGATTATGGAAAACATTGTCACTATGTCAAATGACAAATGATCCACACTTTTATGTTTGAATTCTGATATAGTTCGATAGAAATATTACTACCTTCATTATCTATGGTTCTTGGTATATAAAAACATGTAAAAACTCTGAATTTCATCGTCAAACATGTTTAATGTTGGCACATTTTAATTATTTGAGTTTTTCTAAGATCATGGTATTTCAATGCACCAAATAATCTGGTTATATTGTCTGTGATGAAGTTGTGATAACTTCATGTGATAGCATTTCTAATCTAAGAAAAAACGTTTAGAGAATCTTATGAGTATTTTCACACTTCAAGGGTAATAAATTCACTTCTTAGAAGGTTTATCAATAGCTCTGCACTTCTTAGGAGATTTTGCAAGGAGAAGGTTCATCAACAACGATGCACAAAATTTCTCTCTACAACAAAAAGACACCTCGACAATAATAAAAGGAGTCTATATAATGCTGATATTTCATTGTTGAATTACTTTAACCAAACCAACAAAAAGAGTGCAAGATAATGATTTTCTTACTTAAGGTGAAGAATGGTATGCCAGCGTAGTGGAAAATAATGCCAACTCCAATACAAAACTAGTATATGTTTTTGTTAGGATTATTGTAAATAGCCAAATTGTGTTCCTTAATAACTAATTCTACACTTCGTATCGGATTCGTAACGGATGTAATGGATTGGCCTCAACCATTCTATGTATTTATCTAGTTATCTTTCGTGTTCTTTCTCTAAATATTTGAGTTGAGTAGGACTGGAAATTATTATGCTTGAACCCGTCAAATAGTACAGCTTCTGCAATGCTTCGTTCTAGGAGGAAAATTGTTATGACAAGACTGGTTCTATTGATAGAATTAGCCTAACAATATTTTCCATACAAAAATCAATTACCTAGAGAATATTGCAATGTTTGAAGATGAATATGACAAGTGACAAGTATGATCTAGTTGTGTCTCTTTACAAATTTCAACTATTTATTTTTAATCCCAAATTTAGGTGATCCATGCATGGCATTAGGAGAGATAGAAATTCAAATAGATGGAAGGTTCCTTATCACTTACTTCACTACATTGATTCCTTATAGTCTATAGTTAGGATTTCATCTATTGTTGCATGACCACTCTATCGCCTTTCAACATAGATGTGTTGTTTGTCAAAGAGGCCATTGATATTAAAGTTTGAACCTGGAAATAACCATTGTATTGGTTGGAAGTTGTGAAGGACATATTAATGTACCTTTATGTATCATAAGAATAGAAGGGGTTGACTTCTTAAGACATAGACAAATATTCCCTGATGACTTGTCTTTTGAGAATCTTCATATTTGACTGAGTGATATATGGTAATAAAATATGTTGAGTTTTACTATCAAGTAGTTTTAACATTGTATAATAACAAGACTATAGGAGTGTCTCATGTCTTTGTTCCCAATGATCTGTTAACATGTGCTTATGGTTTGTTTAAGTTGGGAACATATGTTGCAAATAGAGATATTGGAAAACGATTATGTGCAAAAGTTTTTCTCTAGTGTCGATTTGTAACTAGGGTTTTGGGGAGGCATATCTAATTTTGTTGTTGTAACTAGAGATCTATTGTCTATTGTTTTACAAGGAGCACTTTGCTATTGAGATTGCAAGGATCACACAAAATGGGCATATTTTCATGGTAATCCTTGTATGTGTTTTGTATTTCATAGGGAAACTAAGGGTCTATTACTATTTCCCTACAACATTATGAAGAGTGATTGTTGAACTATAAATAGTCAAGGATATGCAAGGTAAATGATGAGTTCATCAAGGAAATCGGTGAAGTGTTATCTTCCTGATGTTTCTCTAAGGACGTCACTTCTTGGAGGGGAAAAAAAGGTAACAAAATGAACTGATCAAGTGAGAGAAACCCTAACCCTTGAATGGTTCATCATAATAATTTTCACATCTCTGATAAGAAAAAACATCTTTGACTTTTGATTATGACAAATGATAAAACTTGAGGAAATTAATTCATTTTCCATATTATTTATCCAACACTGGTGACAAGGTTTTACACTCTACATAAAATTCATATCTCAAACTCATTCTTATTGCAAAGTGTGAGTTTATTTATGATATAGAACATCTTTTAAATCCAATCAATGCAACCAACCATATAATGCCTTGGTATGGGATGCCAACATTACATCGGTTTCTATATTGTTCTTAAGTGTTCTTCAATACTAATTTCACTACATGTTTGTGGTCTCTATCCAAACCCACTTTTAATGTGTGATCTGACTAATTTGAAGGTTTGTGGTAAATTTTCTTCACAGTTTGGAGTGACCTCATTGTGTTCTTKAGATTTGATCCTTAAACAAATAATAATAATGGTGGATGAGCCTTGAGCATCTATATAAGCTATCTTCTCTTAAATCATTGTGGATGTATCGATATTACTATTTTGGATTATTCAAATCCACTATTAAATGCATGATGGTATGAATGTTAATATCTCCCCAGGACGACTGTCGAAAGTAAGTCATTTAAATATGATAAAGGAACATGTGGAAAATGAATCTTGAATAATGGTATAACTGCTTAATTCTTGAGCCATGTGGGATGTTTGAATCTAATGATAACCTATAGTGGATATACTGTGAATGCTTATAATTTTTCTCTTCTTTGCAACACTATTTCATGATTGAAAAAATGATCTAAACATGTACAAATCTATCTTCATTACAGGTAATAGAATTTTATCAATCCTTGATTTTGGTTAATTGCTCTTAATATCATTAATATTTATCTGGCATAATCCAAATTTAATGGATTAATCTATTCCTTATTGCTCAAATTGCATTCTATTAGTACCAAAATTGACTTTTACACTAAGATCTTATCTGAGTTGTGAAAAGATTGGCTTTTGAATGCAAACATGTTTAATCTATTAACACCAAAACATTAAGCACAATTGACACTTACAAAGGTATTTTCATTGAATGGTTCTTCCTGATTTGTCACAAATTTGGAATAAATATCATCCTCCACAAAATATGAGTGACCTTTAACATTTAATCAAGATAGTTTCTAGTACTACCCTATGGACAGTCTATGAAGCCCTCATGTTCACAAAGAGCATTCTCACACATAAATTCTGGATAAAACCCCTTAAAGGATACAATATTTCTCGGATTGATATGCATTTTTGATGATTACCGTGTTGAAAATATGTATTCTAGTTGATCAACTCCTCACTGCTTGGGTAAATACCTAATGGTTATGATGATACATGGCAACAAGCCTTTGGTTATTATATTTTGAAGGTTGTTCAAAGTGCTTGTTGGTTATTAAATTTGGATCATGACCACTATTTATGATACATTGATGATCATTGTTGAATGATAAATATGTTTTCCTTTATAATCTTTTACAACAACAATATGTGTGCCTTCTCTTTGTTTTATGATTGCAAATACATGATATCTCAGTGTATGATCCCTCAACAATGGATCTTAATATTTGATATCTCCTTTGGATTATAATGATAGTTATTATTGCAAATGATGGAGGATATGCTTGGATCTATTGGTCATTATTTCATTTACAACTAGACATGTGTTTTACTCCCTCATTTGCAATTCATAGCATATGGTTCATTAGGATATACTCATATTATTTCAAAGCATATCTTGTATAGGTTGAATAATAGGTAATTGATAGCCTACTCACACACAACATGTCTTTGGTGCAAAACTTTGTAGTATTGAGGAAAACCACGATAGGGGGTAAGAATTACAATAACTTGGCTTGATATGTAAGGGTACGAGTTAACAAAGAGAGTACTCAATTTTTGTGATCAACAAATGAATTAATGGGTTGTAGTATTAGATATTGATATGAAAACACCTAGCTTGAAGAGTAAGAAACTTGTATGCCATGCCTAGAGAATGCTACTCTAGATGATGGGGGCTTAACTAAAGGTTACCAATGTATTTGGTGCATGGAAAACTTTATCCCTTGATAAAGAGGAAATGATTTTCCCTTGTTGATTTAGCTTGGGATGACAAACTTAACTAAGTGGATCCATTTTTTAGAAGGATGTTTGATGACGAATTTATGCTTTAGATATAAAATCTAGTAATTATGTAGGCTAGTAGATTTGATTTTTCTTATGAATAATGATAGTCATTTACCTGCATGTGATATGTGTTAAAAGGATTGTCATTTTCATGATGTTATGTTATATGTGGTTCCAACTATTATGTTGATGCAATGTTATATTGTTATATATTTGATAAATATATGTGGAGGTTATATTTATTATGATATATCTCATTATGTGATGACATCATGTAATTCCATGGAAATGGTTATGCTAAGATGTTTCATGATGATGTGCGAGATCATGTGGTGATTACAATGATGTTGTATTCTCATGATGACATGCGAGAGTTGGCATGTGGATTTTTTCTTTGAGATGTTGATATTATGACTAATGCATTGATTACATGTTGTGAGGTGGTGATTGTAAGGTTATCCAGTGGTGGGCCTAGAGGTTCGGTTTATTCGATGATCTCGTGGGAGCCCATAACCACGAAGGATAATATTATGAAGTAACATCTTATGGGTTGGGGACAACTCAATCTACTACTTATACCAGTAATTCTTATTCCTTGTATTGAATTTGTGATGTTGAATTTTCGAAGAATGGATGGAGCATTGCTCATCAATGGTGTTGAGGTATTGGACTTAGATGCCTGGGGTTGTACCTAGTTTTTGTGGAGGTAGTTTAGGTCATCCTTTCGATATGTCAGGTGTAAGTGAGTATCAATCCAAATGCCTTCTTGGGCAGATGAGGTCTTGAGCCTTGGGGTTCGAAATAGACTGGTAGGCTTTAATCCTGGTTCCGAAAGTCAGAAAAGACAGCTAGAGAATACCCATGCTTCCCCAATGTTGTGATGGGGACTTTATATGCTTGTTGTAGTCACTTGGGTGGCTTTATACTAGTTCAAAAGAGGGTGTAGTGAAAGATACAAGAGCTAATAGAGAGTGTTTTGGAGGATATGGTGAGCTAAATAAGAAAACATAAGTAACCTAATCAAATTTAACTTATGGACAAAATTCCTTGAAGAAGGGGAGTATGTCATGTTATTATTATTATTATTATTATTATTATTATTATATATATAATAGAGAAGTATAATAATTACCCTAAAGGGGTCATAATAAATACTTATATAAGTACATAATAATAAAGAAGTATAATAATTACCCAAAAGGGGCATAACAAATACTTTTATAAGTAAATAATAATAAAAGTATAATAATTATCCTAAAGGGGGGGTTCATAATAAATACTTACTATGGATATTTGGGTAATGGTAAAATAAGTAACGACAATTTATGGAGAAAACCTAAAATATAATAAATAATTAAATAATGGACCCTAAGGATCGAGTTCTTTACCATGGATGGACTCTATACAAGGAAGAAGAAGAAGAAGGATAGGGAATCTCATTTTGCTTTGGAAATATGAGGGAAATGCTAAGAGGATCTGGCATAGTAGTGGATTGAGGGCATAAAGGCTCTAAGTCGTGATGACTGAGGGGTTGGTTGGGTGGAGAGTTGTCCCCCACTTCTTGGTGTGGTTGGTCAAATCGAAGATAAAGGTATTGATACAATTATAAAGTCAACAAATTACAGGTATGTTAGTTCCAGGTAAGTTTCTCACCTCTCACTACTCCTATGAGTTAATTAAATTTCATTGAGGTTTCCATGTGTTAGCAATTATTGGTTATTTAATTTCTGTAATTTTTATGTGTCTGATTGTTAGTAGATCGGGCTACACATCGCCTCATGTTGGTCATGATGATATAATTTGGCACATGCATTTTGATGGTGCACATTCAAGTGAAGGAAAAGGTGCAGGGATTGTGTTATACCGTCCTTTGGGGAAAATACACAATTTCTCATACAGACTTGAATTTGCTTGCAAAAATAATGTAGTGAAATTTGAAGCTCTCATACTTGGCCTTGAGAAAACTATTAATTTAGGATACCAATGTTGATACTGAAAGGGGGGTAAATCAGTATCAAGTACAATTTAAAAACTTTTTCAACTTATACTTCAACCAAATTATATATTCAATTATATCCAATGAGCAATGAACAATAGTAGAAGAGTTACACCAATACACCACAATACACCATGCACAATATATGAAAAATAATCAATAGTTATTGTTTAAGAGAAGTAATGACTTCCAAGGGAAGATGCAATTTCAAAATATAAAGAGAGGGATACACCTCCAAAAGGAAGATACCATTCTCCAATATCAAGAGAGGGTTGACCTCTCCATCCTTTCCCCTTCCTTCCACCCAAGAATATATGAGAGATAATAAAACTTTAAATTAAATTATCACCATCAACCAACCATCATATAGAACATGATAATGCTTCCTGATACTTATTTAACTTATGCAATTATTCACTTCTTGGCGTACTCTGATCCTGTAGATAATATTACTCAATGTATTCTCTAAAACTCCTCCAAGTTTCACTCCTTGAATCCTCCCAGAAAAGGAGTTATAGAGAAAATGGTAGACCTTATTTAATTATGGTTTATTCGCGAGAGAGAACTTGTACATAATGCCCCATGCTCAATATTTAACAGAAGATTCTAAAATTTGCACACAAGAAACTACAACCCATATTATTTCCAATGCAATTGGTCTCGCTTCATTTGGATTCTCTATGAAGAAGTTATGATTGTTTTACCCAGAACACATGTTTATGACTAGCTTCAGGACTAGTCAAAAACCCTATCTTTCACAGAGTGTATCTCCAAAATTATAGTGAATAAAGAGATGAAATTTTTACCACATGTACCTAGATATGTCTTCTCAATAGCCTCATAATTTCACCATCTGAATTGTTCTAGAAACAAATTTATAGTGAAAATGGTAAGATGATATGTAAATAACATACCTTAGAACACATCACCAAAATACTTCATCCTCCCTTGAAATTCAACTTTCTTTACTTCATATTTCCTCTGAAATTTGACTTATATCTCCTTGTTCATTAACAAACTTGTGTGTGTTTAAAATGAATGTATAATGATATGTATTTATACCATTTATGTCACTTCCTTTTAACATTAGGGCTGACATGTAGTTTATGCTTCAATTCACATTGTCATATTCAAAAATTCATTTATCCTCAATTGCGAGGATCCACGTGATGTGCCACATAACACTGGAAGTGGAATGAATTATACTATCCATCCATGGGTGTTGTATCTACATGTGTAATTTTCTTCATGTCTATCTACTTCGATCAACTGTGGGGTTCAAAAGCCAATGGCTAGGGTTGACATCAATGACTACAACCAATGACTAGGGTTGACATCAATGAAAACAACCAATATTCCAAAAATATCCCCCTTTGTCATTGATTGCAACACTCATTCTCCCCCTATCCTCATGTTGTTGGGTTCTCTTCCCCTTTGACATCAATGACAAAGGGTAGGGCTTCTGCCCCCGAGTTTAATGGAAAAAGGTAACTCTCTTCTTTGGGGATGCTCCCCCTGAACATATAGGACTTAATAACACTTCATTTTTATGGTATCTTTCTTCCATGGAGATTTTTCATGGATCTAGGATGTATATTTTTCTTGGTCTTCTTTTTGCAGTTGCAACCAATCTTCCTGAACCTTCTTCTTTTATTTTTCATCTTTGTGAGTCAAACGTGATAGTATATGCTAGTGGGAAAACCCTCTCTATGGCTACACTGGGGTTTACAATGTAGGAAGATCAATAACCGTTTAAAAGTCTCCTACTTCTCTAACTACCCCAAACATACCCCAGACTTATGCAGGAAAACCAAAATGAGAAGGATCTGGTAACTGTACCTTTACTCCGCGTCCAGTGTTGATCGTCTCATGCTCGATAGCTTCACTGACTGCAAACCTCCTTTCAAGGCCGGCCTGCATTCAAAGACAGATAAACAGAAAAATACAAGAATGCATTTCGTATATAAATAAGGGTTAGATGTTAGAATAAAAACATAAAACAAATGCAAACATTAGACACATCATGTTGTGGGATAGGAAAAGTACTTTTTTTATTGATAATACAATGATCACTTACAACCAAAGTCAGCTACTGCTCCTCGAACCTGGTCCAGGCTCCTCTTCACCAAGCTCCAAGTGCACCTTCATGTATCTTTCTCCTCTCAAACTTCTTCTTGGGAATTGGAATGGGTTTTGATGGAGGAAAAGAGGAATTCTGAGGCAATTCTAAGGAAATTCTCACAACAAGGTTGCAAATGTTTGGGGCAAGGAGGGGATGTGAAACAGGCAGAGTTTCAATGTTATTATGTCTAGATATGGAATGAGACCCCAACACCTCCTTTTATATGCGAAAAATATGGTTATTCGGTTGGGTGACGGGCTATAAGTGGTGGATTAGTTGGGAAACTACCCAATAGCCTGTAATCTCAACGAATTCCTTGCAACTTTTTAATTTTTGCAACTTTTGCAAGTATACGCGGGCTGTAGTGGTGCAACATGCTTACGTACATGGGTTGTAGTAGTGCAGAAATCATATGTACGTTGAAAGTATTGGTGCAGGGCATGTACATCTTCAAAAAATGAATTTTTTAGAAGAGTAACTCAGTGATGGCTTGGCAAAAAATGCAAGTAAGAGGGCCAAATGCCAAGTATGCATGTGTAGAGAAATTTAAGGCTATAACAGATGCCCCCTAATGTGTGAGGTCGGAAGAGCATCGGATGGTGGAAATACATTACAAACTCTTTGTCAACGTATGTAGCGAGTGAGCCCGGGACCATAGTTCAGGAGGTTCTATCTGCAAAAATAGCAATTGTCTCTCTGAGGCGGGCATACCCATGCTCAGGATGAAATAAATCATGGTTGTTAATCAAATACATTGCAGATCCATGTCATATAACTATATAAAGTGTAGCTGGAAGTAGTACACAACGGATCTACATCTCAAAATCAAAGATATACAAGTATAGTATCCATCTTCAAGAAGCTAGTGACGCCCAATGGCTAGAGATGAGGCCTTTAGAGCTCAAGAAACAACTTCAAGATCTTCAAAAATCAGGTAGGAGTGTAATGTGAGTGTACAAATTCACTACCCATAGCTCTTTGATGACTCATCGGGAAAAAACAAGAGGATCTCGATGATCAGGCATAGAACTTCATTGATTTCGATCAAGAACTTGATTGGATTTTTGGGATGGTTGGGAATGAGGTCAAGAGAAAAACTGCAGAAAGGCTGAATCAAGCTGGGTGAAAATTCCCTTGGACAAGAGCATGAAATATGATCAGACTCAAGCAACATGAAATTGACATAAGTTCACAATGCATGAGGTAACGCAAACTCTCCATGTGTTTGAAAGAGTAACCAAACGGAAGAGGACACAACTATATGTAGCGAGAACAACTTCCTAAGGTCATATTATATCCCAAAGCTTGAGAAACAAATGAAAGGATGTGCTTTGTGCAAGGGTGTCTCATTGTGATGCCAAAAAAGAATATATATTTCTCGTCCCCTCTTTTTGGGTTTTTTTTTTTTTTTTGTCTTTTTCAATTTTTTAAAGAGCTTGAAAAAGAATAAAAGAATTCTACGTTACAAAGGAGGAATGAGAGTCGCAAGCATACTAGTTCCAAGCGCAAGGAACATACTAATGATCAGAGCAAGGAGACATGTGCAGGAAAAGGACACTCGGGGAAAATTCCTCCATGGGTCAATGTGTCAGATCGCAGAGGCAAAGTGATACAAGGCTTGCATATAAGGCATGCTTCAAAGGTTCAGTTGAGAGAAACATGGAGCTGACATTAGGCCCAATACACAGAGATGAAAATGCGATTAACAAGACACGATAAAACCCCCTTCAATGTATTTTGCACGAGCCTAAAGAAGGTAAGCTCGGTAGTTTTTTCACGTTTAGAGAGTCTGAAAAAATGTAAAAGCAGACTCCACTGGCGTACCTTTTTCGGAAATAGTCTAGTCGGTTCGAAAAAGGGATAGACTAGCATCGAAAATACGTCTATTCAAAACCATTTTAACAAGTGTGACACAGACAAGATCACTTGAAAATATTTTCAATATTAAGGAGTCTGAAAATATCTTAACTATGGACTCACAACCTTTTTCTAGATTTAGTCTCCTTAGCCCGAAAAAGTATAAAATTTACTGAGGAGAACTCTCCCTGCGAGACAAATCTCCTGAGGTGTACCTTTTCCCTTCATAATCCACAGGCCAGAAAAAGGGGTAAACTCATGCCAGTAGATGTTCTTCTAGACCAATTTAACGAGTGTGAAGAAACAAGGTCACTCGACGATCTTTTCAATTTTAGGGAGTCTGAAAAGAGATTAACTATGGACTCCGTGGGGGTTCCTTTTTCGTAAGTAATCTCTAAGGCCCGAAAAAGGTGATAAACCAAAACCAAGGAGAATGTTCCTTTTTTGTAAATTTAGTCCCTCAGGCCCAAAAAAGGGTTAAACCTATACCTGAGAATACTCTTCTAGTGAATCGAAACTCCTAGAGTATACCTTTATTCGTACAATTGACCATCTGGACTGAAAAAGGGGTAAAATACCGTCGGATAAACGTGCCTTCAAGTTTTAGTTTGGCGAGCGTGAAGGGAAACGATATCACTCAACAATCTTTTCATATTTAGAGAGTCTGAAAAGGTCTTAAAGAAGACTCCAAGAGATCACTTTTCTCGGTTAATCCAGACAGGATTGAAAATCATAAATATAGTCTCGTTGGATGTTGCTTTCAAATTTCAAAGCAAGCTTGAAAGAAAACAAAGTATGCTCATTTTTGGGAGTCCCAAGGGTGAGGCCAAGAGTGATTTTTCATCAGACAAATGCGGCTCAATCTCGTAATCATGACAGGACTAGCAAGGACTCCCGACCCTAAAGTCATTAGAGACAACATGGATTCCAAAATGCAATAAGGATCTATCTAGGGAATCCATGTAGAGGTAGGCTCTACCACCTAATCACGACACTTATAAAACAACAATGATGGTTTCGTGTCACACTTCGGTAGGATCGATCCTATGGCAAAGAGGGAAAGACAATGAGATGCAGAAAGTGGAAGTGGAATCCTAACTTATATGCAAAAAGTTGGAAAAATGACTTTTACCAAAGGACCCTTAAAAGTGACCCATCTCCCAAAAAGTTATGAAACCAAAAAGAAAAGTGTATCGTAACATCCACTAAGAAACTCAAGAACCACATTAAATGATTTTCAAGCCAGAAAAAATGACAAAAGGGTTCAAAAAAGCGACAAAAGGGCCAAAAAAGTCTATAATTAGAAGTTGACAACTCATTTTCACCATTGCAATTTTAAATTTAACCAAAAGGTGAAAAGGACCCCTTTGCTAAAAGAGATGATTCCGGGAGCTTCAGAGGATGAAATGAACTTCTGCTCGGACCAAGTAAGTATAAACTCATCCCTCTTGCATTTCTCTTCTTCATTTATGCATTTTCTTTAGTTTTTTTGGGGGGTGTGCTCTCTTAAGTAAGAGCAACCCTACGTGTACGCGGGCTGTCAAAGGATAGCCCACGTACATCCGCGGGAAAAAAACAATCTGCCCGCGGATGTACACGATTGTGTCCAAAACAGCCTACGTACACCCTCAAAAACATAGAAAAGTAAAATTTGTAAGAGCTAACTCCCCCTTGGAATTGTCATGTAATAGGATGTATGTCCACTAGAGGGAGAGGGAACACGAGGAGATTGATATCTTGGTTGATGAGGAACCTACTTCCAATGCTACATTAAAACAATGCAGGCTATGGAAGTTCTACCAGTGTCTGCTTATGAGGGCACAACCCAGGCTTCTGAATGCCCTGGTGGATTATTGGCACCCAGATGCAGAGGAGTTCATGCTTGAGGGGAAGTCGTTGAATCAAATGACTGAGGAAATTTACTTCTTGACTGGACTCTCAAGGAGAGGGGAACCAGTCAACCTGCACATGTTTCCTCCTGGGCCCTTCAACATCGCCGACTACATCGGTATGCACTAAGAAAGTAGGCTCTCAAGTTCCCATCAACAAGATCACCAACCTATCACTAAAGGTGATCTTACCACTCATTGGGTAGATCATTGGATCCATGAATATCCACTAGGCTTCCCGGGAACACATGTATTGTGCTATGCAGTGCCTTGATGCACACATTTTTTACTGGAGCCCGTCCATGCTTACTTGCATGAAGAGGAAACTTACAGAGTTCTACTACTCCGTTTTCAGTGTCATCTGTTGCATCAGGATTCTGAGACAGAGAAGAAGACAGCTAGTCAGTCATAGCCCTATATGATGTAATTTGAATGTAGATTGTAAAGCATTGAATATTGAATAGAGAAAGCCTCCCTCACTGAAGACAAAGGCCTAGAGACGTAGGAGAGATTGTTGAACTCTGTTATCAACTTCTTGTGTCCAAATTGTTGATTGTTTTCCTACTTTGTGTTATCTGCCATTTCTCTTAATTATTTAAGTCTTTGTCATTTTCATATTCACATGCACCATCAGAAAAAGGTCTTGATTAAATTGAAGTTATAGTGTGAAATTTCTAAGCTTCGATTTATGGATTAAGTGGTATCAGAGCAGGCTGACTTTTGCAGGAACTGTGAATATGGGAAAAATATTGAAGAGAAATAGACTCCAGGAGCTCAAGGAGATCAACCAAAAAATGCAGTGAGAGAATGTTGAATTGCGAATATTGGTGCAAATTCTCAAGGAATACAGGGAAAGAATGTGAACGTTGATGTTGGCAACAGAAGTAAGGCCAATTGGAGAAAGTCCTTCAGCTAGAAGCCCGAGCCCTGTCAGGGATGATGGAAATCATCCATTCCGGAGGCAATCTGATGAGGAGAATTCATATACTCTTGTTACTCCGGTTGAGGAGAAATTGGTAGGAGAATCCATTGGCACATTCTCTTCGCCAGCAGAAAGTACTGATTACACTCTAGCCTCACCTGTAGTTGATCAGGAAGTGGAGTCTGGCCATCTCGAGATAGAAACATTTGAGAAACATAACAAAGGATTCGGTATGAGAATGCTATCGAAGTTCTAATATGGGAAGGGACAAGGCCTTGGAAAATTTGGCCAAGGCAGATCCGAGTCGATTGAAGTGCATGAGCGTCCACTCCGGGAAGGATTGGGATATGCAGGAGAATATTCTGAGGATGAAAGTCCAGTGATTCGTTGCATACACTACCAGAAGTTCAGACACGATATTGACCACTGTTGGGAGAAGCATCCAGAATTGACACCGGAATGGTTTTGGACTCGGCAAGGCAAACAGGAAGATCGAGCCAGCAACGATGCAAACAGTGAGTTGTGGAAGAAAGGTAAAAAGGTTGAAAGGTATAAATCACCTTCACCCACCTTTACTGATGAGCATGCTAGAGTCATGAACCTTATCATAAAAACGATTCCATGCACGTTTTGTAGCAACCACAACCATTATGTTGCAGACTGCTGGAAACAAAAGGTATATGGAAGAAATATCACGGAGACAAGAAGTACACCAAGATGCAATGACATGACATTGCAGGTCAAAAAGAATCTGCAAGCAAAGTCAGTGCAGCCAGGGCAGGAGTCAGAGAAATCCAAGGGGGATTTGACTTAGTCAAGGCGCGATTCCATCAAGTTTATTTGAGTAAGAAACACTTGCTCGCATTGTCAGAAGAGCGGACATTGTGAATATAGTTGTTGGAGGCTGCATCCAGAGTTGCGATGCTCAACAAAGCCTGAAGGGCCCGAGTAGAAGACGAGTGTTGAGAAGGAACAAAAGGACGGTGCCGAGGAGTAGAAGGATGCTGCAAGAGGACATCAGGAGGACATTGCAGAGAAGCAGAGGAACGATCGTGACACTCTGTTGGCAAGAGATGGGTCATCTGAATGGAACTGGGAATATTTTATTCCCTATATGTAAATTGAGTCAGTGTCATTGTCATTAATGTAATAAAAGTGATTTGATTTATGAAATCACTTATTGAGTCTAGTTAATCTTAAGTCTAGGCTATTTTTCATTTGTCGATTGATGTAAGGATAAAGTCAATTGATGTAATAAACCTTTTGGGGACCAAAAGGTCTTTAGTGGGAAGGCATGATCTAGATTCAGATCCAAGAGCTTGATGGAGCTCAAAAAGGCCTAAAACTCAATGTTCTCATAATGATGTCAAAACGGACGTGTGCATAGGCCTCATCAATATGAACCCAACTCAACTTGAACGGGCTCAAACAGACGTAGTATGCTCCCGATATCGTGATCTGAAGTTCAGGTCAAACTAGCAAAAAGTCAAAGTCAACAATGCGTACAACATGACACGTGGAAGGTACATTGTGACAGGTGTGCTTATGTGGCCAATTGATGACAGGGAAGGTACGATGCTAACACATGGGTGAATCATTGATTGACAAGTGGCATCAATCTAGCGAATAAGGAGGTGCCACGTGGCCCAGACTTGGGCTTCCACGTGGCACTAGGTGGTTGGCTCGTTTGGTTGTATGTTATAAAAATTATGGTCTCCCCAAGTTTTGAACTTGTGACCTCCACGGTAGGCTATGCCTTTGGAGTAGGTTGTCTACCAATGCGCCACCATGCAACTTGTTATTACAAGTCTACAAACTTATATTTAAAGTGTTGTAAAGTGTTGAATGTGGGCAGAAAGAGTTGGGGCTAAGCCCCAACCCACGGATTTGTGCATCCTCATATGCCCACAAGCGCAGGAAGCTTCTACCCAATGGATAATCCATGGGTGCGAGGGCCACGGGCTATAGTTCGAATCCCTTGGCATATGCATGGGAGTTATGGCTATGACTTAGCCTTTGAATCCGAGAAGCTCAACCATATGACCATAAATAAGGGTGCACACTCATCTTGGGGGACTTATCCCTATTATTTGGCATAAAGTGGGTTTTTAACCATATCTTATGGTTTTTTATTGATTTTATTAACCAGATTTGGTTATTTGGCCATATCTTGGTGGATATTGGGCCAAATTGAGTGCCATGAAAAGTGGGATGTTGGGATTTGATCCCTCTACCTCATGGCTATATAAACTAAGTCATTGTGAGGTTTTAAACAAGAAAGAAGAAGCAAATAATCTTGAATCAAGTCGAGGAAGAACTTGCCAAGGTCAAGTAGTCTTGAGCAGTGCAAAGTAGCTGAGATTTGGAGGCAGTTTCCAAGAGTTCTACTACTTCGTTTTCAGTGCCATCTGTTGCATCAGGATTCTGAGATAGAGTAGAAGATAGCTAGTCAATCAAATCCCTATATGATGTAATTTGAATGCATATTGTAAAACATTGAATATTGAATAGAGAAAGCCTCCCTCACTGAAGACAAAGGCCTGGATACGTAGGCGAGATTGCCGAACTCCGTTATCAACTTCTTGTGTCCAAATTGTTGATGGTTTGCTTACTTTGTGTTATATACTATTTCTCTTAATTCTTTAAGTCTTTGTCATTTTCATATTCACATGCGCCATCAGAAAAGGGTCTTGATTAAATTGAATTTATAGTGTGAAATTGTTAAGCTTCGATTTCTGGATCACCAACCCCCACGTTGACGACGCCAGACTGAGGGTTATCAATCATCGAGACTATGGATGCCCCCGATCAAGGGTCATATTTGGAGAAGGACAACTGATCAATGGTTATAATTTGGCCCTCATGTGGAAACAACAAGACCCAAAAAATTGTGCCAACCACTGCACGCATTGCATATGTCCAACTCCTTCCTAACAAAAGGTTGTATTCGAGAGGCGCATCGACCACTTCAAATTTGACGCACACAGTCTTTCCTCCTAACTACATGGGGAAAGAAGGAATGAATCCATGTGGTCTAAAAGAATGATCATCAAAAGCAGTAAGCAGAGTAGGTGACATAGACAAAATGGGTTGGCCAATGGCTTTCCAACATGCCAACGACATCACGCAGGTTGAGGTGCCCTCATCAACCACCGTACGAAAGATATTTCAAGTAAAATATTTCGTGGGGTGAGCCATTACTATCCAAAACGCAATGTGGTAAGGGAGACGGGGTTTCAATTCAGTCGTATCAAGCATGATCGTTTCCAGATTACAAGTCTCAACAGATCCCAAAGCGGACAACATAGCCTTTTTTTGTGAAGGGAATCTCTAGAGGACTTCCAAAGAAGACATCGCGAAAGGGGTTTGTGACAAATCCTCCACCACAAAGTGATTTTGGGCGGGCCTCACGTTTGGATTATGAGAATCTTTCTTAAACACCCCTTTCAGGATGCATGTCATTTTTTTTCCCATCGTCCTCTCAATCTGGAGAGGAACATATGGGTTTACGACTTCTTTACCCTTTTCAACAGTTTTCGACATTCCATAATCCTGTGCCCTAGTTTCTATATAATCGTCACCTTTCATCATATAAATGTTTAGGACCAAGGGATTACTAGAATACACGGGGGGTCCCTGACTGCCCCCATCCACGCTCGAAGAGGCTTGAGTGATATTTTTCCCATGTGGAAATGGGTTTGTTAATACAATAGGCTGCTACTACGCCAATAACTTCTGGGCCTCCGCAAGTCGAGGGAACAGGTGAGTCAGATGGTCCTCCATGTAAAGGTTACAATCATACTTCCACTTCCTCTTGTATGTGTTTCCCCTGCCATCATTATTGTTGGGTCTCTTATCCCCCATACCCTTCTTGTTTAGTTGTTTTTTCTTCCCTTTAGGTTGTTGGTTGGACTTCGGGTTCGTCGACTGCACACTGTGTACGTATGACGTTTGGGTAGGGGGAACAACCGAACTAGAGGTATGGCTGGCCAGTGTCTGCTGTATCGACAATTGTTGCAATTGATTTGACAACTGATCAATGGACTTTTCTTGTGCTTAACCAACTATACCGTCGACATGTGGTCCAGAATTTTTTCTGGCCTTGTCAAGGATGGACCGTGGTGCATCTAGCAAAATCTCATAGAGTAAACCAAACTGAGAGTATATCAGTTCGAGCTATTGTGATCTCATTATCACCTCCTCCTCTGAAATACTCCCGACGTTGCAATGTCCTTCGATAACTGAGGTACCAAAGACTTTAGGAACCACTCCAACATGAAATCCGGTGGGACCTGAACCTTAATCAAACTCTTTTGACGCCTCCATTCTCAGGTGTGATCCGAGATATGATCGGCCTTCATCTGCTCAAAGTTTTCTAGCAATTCGGTTCCGACATCGTATCTCAGAGATAGTTTGAAATGGTTCAGGAAAACCATTGCCAAATCGGTAAAGTAAGAATATCTTAAGTGGTCGATCTTGATGTACCATTTAGCGACACTCCCGATAAGAGTGCGTTGAAACAGATTCAACTGTACAGAGTCATTGTGCAACGTGTTTGATGAGCACAATAGGTGGAAATTTGTTATGTGATCACCTAGGTCTTCTCAAGTATTACCTTCGAACTTCAGAATGTTTGAGGGAAACTTAGTCGGAATGGGGGGACAACGTGGATCATGAAAAATTGGGTCGCTCAACAACCTTGACAAGTATCGCAAATGTAATGTCTCCAGAAATGGTAGTTTGGGCTGAGTACTATGTACAGGAAAAAGGGAGCCTAGAGTTTGACTGGCACCAGGTTTCCAGGAAAAGTTGGGTTGTTGGCCAGGGTTCTAGTATACACCATGGCCTTGATGAGCGTACGAAAACTACGTTTGTTGGGACATCATCAATTGATTCCCGTAATTGGACGTCGAGGGTTGGGAAGGGATTTCTCTCTATGTTGTGTTCCAAATATTCTAGAAAGGGTTGCCCCTTGTCGATCCGATGAGCATGGGTATTGAGCTTTGCCTGGGGTTCTATTGACCATGGAAGGGGTTTCCCCTGGTCATCATCCCTAATGAGGGAACTGATACTTTCCAAGGATTACAAATTCCTTGTGAGGAGAAAACTGTTGTACTTGCCCCTTGTGTAGGAATAGTACCCTACACAAGATTATGTTGTCCAAAACCAGGGTTGTCCCCAGCCGAGACAACAACTGACGAAAAAGTGTTATTATCAAATGCGTCAAATAAAGAGAATGACATTAAACCCACCGGCATGGTATAAGAAGAAGGTCCTAGACTGCCTGCTCCAAACAAGCTGTAGTTTGTGTTCATCCTGAGGGGTGGCTAGAAAGCACCGCTGAGCAAGGGGGACAGAGGAGGTATGTGACTCCCACCGTAAGGGATAGAATTATAGTAGGTTGAGGCTCCCCCCATGGACCCTTACACAGGATCATTTGAGCTCCCTGCCCCCAGAACCATGGTATGTAGGGTGGAGTAGGTAAGGATGGAGTTCGTATCAAAGTTGGGCATCCCATATGAAAATGGAGGGCCGATCACACTCTGTGTGAACGGAGCAGTGGTCGCCACCATTGACGGAATCATACCACTGCCCAAAGTAGAGGTGGTCGAGACCATTGTGGTCTGGATCGACAAAGGTGGGTTAGGAGGCAGAATGCCCCCAGTGGTGGCAGACATTGAGGGAGTGTGAGGACTCCCTGAAGAAGTAGCAACATTTTCTTCCATAGCTGCTTGCAAGATTATCTGACGCTCGTGAGGTGTTACCCTTGGAGGGACAACTTGTACCAATATTGACATCGACAAGTCAGTGATTGGAGGGTTAACTGGCCTGAGATATTCTGCTCCAAGGTCATAAACAATGAGCTCCTCTAGATTCGAGTGATCACCTCTCGAAGTTGGCTCAGGCACAGTTTCCTGCGGCTTGGTTGCTTCGAATGACCCTTCCTAGTCAATTCTTCGCCATAATGGTGGTGGTGGTGGATCCAACATAACCGACGGTAGACCCTGAAGCCTTCGTGACCAATGAAGCTCTTGATCTTCCACTTTGTGAAAATATCAATGACACTGTAAGGCTTTAACTAACATTGAAAACCAAGCACACACTAGAAAAGTTCCTACAATATAAAGCAAGAAAACCACTATCTAGTTGGAAACTTGAACATGGAACCAACCTCTGGGTATACTCTTCAAAGCGTGGCTCGGTGTATGCCCTAGATACTGTGGTATACCTCCGCAGTCACCTGTGAAATTCCCTAGGATAAAGGAAACTAAGTTGGCAGCTCGCGAACAATCACCAGGCGGGTACAATCGACAGTCAGGTGGACCGCAATGAGCAGGATAACAAGTCGAAAACCTACTGAGGGTATCGAAATCAAGTGGTATGGAAGACAACTAAGGATCTCGAACAGATTCGAGGTCCACGAAGATCCGTAGGCAAATGCAAATGATAGTATCCCACGATAGATCCTCAATATGCGTTCCCCACTACGTTTGGTCCAGATTTGGAGGGGTTATCTCTGCTACCTTCCCTCACGTGACCTCATGTTTAGCCCTTATGTTAGAGGGGGGTCCCAGATAAATTTCACGTCACCGAAATTTTACACTCCCTAGCTCTGACTCCAATGTTTGTTTATAATCCTTGAAGAGTTTCCTCTCCAACCTAATTCAAGGCTCTAGCCCTAAACTAGTTGATTGACCCTACAAACATAAAAGTCTAGTTAATTTTCATTTAGCGTTCATTTTAAATGGATTATTTTAACTCCAAGCACATGGCAGTGAAACTTGTGATGTGTATGATGTTGGATCATGTTGTCATTGATGCCAATGATTTGATTATTTGGGAGATTGTTGGATCATATGTCATTGATGTAAATGGTTTGGTTTGATTGATGTCAAGTAATTGATTGATTGATAAATATGGATCATTGATATGATTCCCTTGATGAGAATGATAGATGTCCAAGTGGAAACCAATTGATAAAGATGGATCATTGATATGATGCATTGTTGAAGATAGATCAATGAGTTGTCATTAATACATGATGCATAGTTTATATATATGATGTAGTGGTGGATTGATGCAAAGATGAATCATTATTGTCTTATCATGGTTGATAAGGTGCATAAATGGATGAACTCCAAAGTGGTCCCCTTATGGTGAAAGCCCTCACGGGAATACGCTTTATGGATTGAGTTATCCTAGAAGAATGGTTGGAGGACCCATGCTTGCATGTGTATTAATGAGATGAAGATCAATGAAGTTGTTGGTGAAACTATCCCATATGGATAGTGCTTGACATGCCATTTCTGGTGGTATGTGGAATGTCACATAACTCCTCACGGTTTGAGAGTTATGGCTCTACGAAGTTGAAGGACCCCCATATGATGGCTTGAAGCCCAAAAAGGTCAAAGAAGTCAAAGTGCATGAAAAGAAGAAATCATTATTTAAATGATAAAGTAAAGTGACAAAATCAAGAAAGACTATTTAAATAATAAAATGAAGTGACAAAATCAAGAAGGAATATTTAAATGATAAATTATTGGAGAACTTTCTATTCATGGAAAGTGGTTAACCCTAAAATAAGGAAAATAGATTAAGTGACCTAGAAATGAGTTAAGTAACCTAAAAATGGGTTAAGTGACCTAGAAGATGAAAGTATAAATAAGAAGCTAGGATCTCTTGTAAAATGTACATTTTGTGAGAATCCTTTTTGTGGATCAATAGAGAGCTTCTTGGTAATATCTTTTGGAGTATTGATGGAGAGCTTCTTATGAGAGCATCCTTTTGGTATGGATCTCTTGAGCATGATTGAAGATATATTCCGAGGAAGAGAGCGAGAGGAGGATCTCATGGATGCATCAAAGTTTCGGCAATGTCGGAGATCTTGATGGAAAAAGTCTCGGATTCTTAGAAAACCCTATTTTTTTATGTCCACACGGGTTGTCTGTGTATAGGGTGTGTGTACACACGGGCTGGATATGTATAGGGTGAGTGTACATGCTGGATGACTGTGTACAGGGAGCATGGAGTGGATAAAATCATGGAGATTTGTGTTTGATTTGGTGCCAAGCTCTTGGATGATGAGGTAGGTTCCAGATCTACATTCTATGGCCTCAGATCTATCACTGAGACACTGGTATGGTTACATTATTGTCTTGATAGATACTATTGTTTGATGTGTTTTGAATTCTTAGGGAATTCTTGGTATGGCTTCTATGATGTGGCTCAGTTTGGTTGATTTGGTTGATGGAGTGAGCAACACTCTTGTGATTCAGTAGTGACATGATTGCTATGGTATACTAGTTATTTATACATGATTGAGATAACATTCATATTGATTTGTTGTAGAGCATGAGCAAGCTATTGGAGAGCTTGGATGTGTTATGACTGGTTGTGGGTCAGTTTGGACAGTGGAAGATAGAAGAGAAAGTGATTCCAGGTTGCAGAGGATTTGAGCATGTGAAGAAAAGAAAAACCCTAGTTGCTCAGAAGCATACGCTTGTTGCATTATACACTGGTCGCGTTCACACGCGGGTTGTAGTGAGCTAGGACGCATGCACACGTGGGCTGCACTACTGATAGGTCGTGTACCTATTGACAGATTGATATCTGTTGAGGATTGTTGCCTCATCTCAGTTGGTGCTGAGAATGTAAGTTGAGTCTTGCATATAGAGCTGGTGCTCTTGTAGAGTTGTACTCTATTCAGTTGTTGCTGATAAACCCAGGCCGAATGTAAGTTGAGTCTTGCATATAGAGTCACTCTCAGAGCGTACTCTATTCAGCTTGTTGCCGAGAACCCCAAGGATTGAAGTCCTGGTAATAAAAAAAATTGTACATACTTGAAATTCTTTTGTATCTTCATGGCGACTATTGATGATATTGTTGATATATGTTGGTCGACATGTGTCACATCTAACTGAAGTTATAAAATGACAAATAATGGGTAATGAATAAATGTTGAATGCTAATTGATGAGTTTTTGCGCAAGAGGGAAGCTTTGGGAAAGAGATCCCCACTCCATTCACACCCTCTAAGTGTGGTAGGTGTGTCCAACATATGAGAGATGAAAAGAGGAGAAATGAAATTTAAAGCAAAATTACTTCTAGTTAACAATAAAAATTTGCAACTAACTATTTTAACCAACTTTCAACTAACTATTTTCAAGATCTTTAACTAAAAAAACAAAATTTCACTCAATCCACGAGCTACTTAAATTCTACGGAATCAGTTAGAGAACTTAAAATCCCAAAATATATTTTTCCTTCAAGTAAAATAACTACCTTAACTACTTTACCAACCAAGAAATGGAAAGTCTTTTTCTTTGAAAATGTTTTAAAGAAAAAACTTTGAAATAAATTTTTTCTCCTTTCTAAAGAAAATCAGTTGCTAGAAGAAAACAAGAAAAGACTTAAAATGACCTCTTGCCCACTGCAAATCACAGGGAGTCACTAAAAATACCAAACAGGCAGATCAAAACAAACTCACCGGACTAAAACTTCATGCACTAAACATAATAAATCTTTAAAAGATAAGCAAATTGAAATATAACCCAAGCTACTGTAAAAACCAAAGACATTGATCTTAATCAAGAAAACCTCAGAAGTAAAACCTCAATCGTGAAGAGGTTGACGCCTTATTAAAAAAAAAAAAATCAGATACTGGTATAAAAGCATCGATGTCAAGAAGCTCAAGGCATGTATGCACGCCTATAAAGCAAGGCACGATAAAATGCTGTTGTCCCACAAAGGTCAGTGGTACACCTCTCAGATGTATTGAAAATAAATAAACAGACTGACTAATAGGGTAGGGATAACTGGTATGGCACTAACAAGTGACCATAATCCCTTAAAAGACTTAGCAGACTCAATAGAAACTCAAAAGGTATAAAAACCAATCAAACACCCAAAAAATCCCCTAAAACCCTAGAGGCATTCCTAGTATGGTCGCCAATTCCGATGTAGTGGAAACTCCCCATGGCTACACCGTGGTTTACAATGTAGGCGTATTCTCAATAAACTTAAAAGTCTCCCTACTTCTCTAACTACCCCAAACATTTTTAAATTATGAGCTTGATTTCTGTCGATCAATTCTTTTATTTTCTTCAATACTGTCTCCAGCCTAATACACTTCAACAATACCAAATCATAACCTAATAGAAATAACTATGTAAGGCAATCATGCAATATCAACAACACATATACCTTTGGGAAACTCTTTGTAGGGAGAAAAACACAAACAAACGATATTCCTTATTGCATTAATAATGTAAGATCACTTACAAATATCCACTATGAATATTTCTTTTTCTAAAGAGCTTGCCAAGTTGACTGGACTTGGCAAATACCTAAGAGACCTTGTTGAAATACATCTCTAATATGTTTCTTCTATTGTTGATATACAACATCGATATGCTGCTGATATATGCCTATATGCATACTCTATTGATGATATACAACACCTATATGTTTCTTTGGTATGTTGCCTCTTTGTCACTGATATGATCCTCTATTGCTTATCCCTTAACCTGAATATCAAAATTGTGTTGAAGAGAGTGGTTGACCTCTGCTTATATAGGACGAAGAGGAGAAGAGGAGAGGCCTTCGAAATAGTAACTTGTTTGTATTCTTTAATCATAACTCAGCTTCACACTTTAGTTAGAACTTAGAAATAGACTTGATAATCGTACTCTTTTAGTTCAAAAAATTAGAACTAGACTTGAGACTTCGCTTACAACTCAAGACACACTTTAGTTCTAAAATATAACTAGACTTGAGACTGCATACTTAGTTCAAAATAGAACTAGACTTGAGACTTATTTACAACTCAACATTACACTTTTAGTTCTAAAATAGAACTAGACTTAAGACTTCGCTACAACTCAAGATTACATTTTAGTTCGAATAGAATTAGACTTGGATACTGCCATAACTCAACATTATCCTTTAGTTCTAAAATAGAACTAGACTTATGACTTCAAGCATAAATCAAAATTACACTTTAGTTCAAAAATAGAACTAGACTTGAGAGTTCGCCATACAAATTAACTCTACAAGGAAATTCAAAATTCTCTTCATGGTGGATAATGTTACACGTGCCAATGCACTAGATCAATACATTTATATCATTTGCAATATTAGGAATATCGTTTGTTTCTATCTCATAGGAATTTTATATTCAACCTAACTTTTGCTAGATGCCTTGGATTTTTCTCATGGCTCACAAGGCTTGACTAGGCTCACAGAGGTTGTACGTTCCCCTTGACTTTTACACTAGTCTATCTATGCTTACAGAGGTTGTATGTTCCCCTTGACTTTTGCACTAGAATGTCTATTCTCACAGAGGTTGTATGTTCCCCCTGACTTTTTCATTATACTCACATAACATCTTGTTCATCCTAACTTTTGGTTTGACTCACAGAGGTTGTACGTTCCCCTTGGATTTTGTCAATACCTCACAAGACTGGCTGATTCTCCAAATCTCCTTGGCTAGCCTCAGGGTGGCCCATATGGCCTCTCATTGGAGAATGATTGTCGATGTTGCCAAATTTAACAGTTCCTCTCAGGGAGGGAGTCATTCTTAGACACATCAAGCTTGCCTCTCAGCTTCACAAACTGTCTCAAGGTCAGAGGCTTGGTCAAGATATCAACTACATGCTCGCTCGTGGCTATGTACTGTAACTTTACAGTTTTCCTCTGGACCAAGTCTCGGATGTAGTCGTACCTCATGTCAATATGTTTTGACATGTCATGAAATATTGGGTTCTCTGTCAATTTTATGCAACTTTGATTATCACAGTGAACCACCGTCGTCTCAATCTTCTCACCAAACAACCCAAAAACCAATTTTCTAAGCCATACTGCTTCCTTGCTAGCACCACTTACTGCAATGTACTCAACCTCTATTGTAATATGTGTAATGGATCCCTGCTTCCGGCTTGGAAAAGATATCATAGTGGATCCTAAACTGAAGTAGTATCCGGAAGTACTGTTCTGATCCACTGGGCTTCTTTCCCAGTCATCATCTACATACCCATGCAAAAATAAACCACCACTGGATGTATATCTCAGACCATAAGTAATGGTCCCTCTAAGATATATCAAGTTGTGCTCATCATACCACCCAGTGTCTCTGTCTTGGTTCAGTCATGAAATGACTCATTGCAATCACTGCATAGCATATATCTGGCCTTGTGTGGATCATGTACATCAATGATCCAATCAGCTGCCTCTACATGGTGGGATCCACCAAATCTGAACCTATATTAGAATCATGCAACTTCCTCAGGTTGGTAACCATTGGAGTAGACATGGATTTGCAATCCATCATACCAAACCTCTTTAGTACATCCACTATATATTTTCATTGTGTAAGAAATATCTCGCCCTGTCTTTTCCACACTTCCAATCCTAAGAAGTAATGCATCGAGCCTAAGTCTTTCATCTCGAATTTTGAGGTTAGCTCCCTCTTAAACCAGGCTATTAGCCCTTCATCTCCTGTTAGAAAGAGATCATCAACATAAATGATTAGTAGAACAGGTTGGTTACCTCTTACCTTGAAGTACAGATTTGCATCAACATCACTTTTCTGAAAGCCTAGGCTTTTAAGAAATCCATCAATCCTGTCATACCAAACTCTAGGAGCCTGCTTAAGACCATACAAGGCATTCCTTAGCTTTCATACATGAGTGCCTTTGTTATGCATTACAAAACCATATGGTTGTTCCACAACGACCTCTTGTTCAATCTTTCCATTCAAGAATGTTGTTTTTACATCTATTTGATGTAGCTTCCAACAAAGAATGGAAGCTAGAGAAATAATAGTTCGAATGGAGGTATACCTGGCTACATGGGAAAAGTCTCTTCATAGTCGATTACTTCTTTCTAAGTGAAGACTCTGGCTACAAATCTTTCTTTGAACTTTTCCACACTTCCATCAGCTGCATGTTTGATCTTATAGATCCATTTGGAAGAAACCACTGATTTGTATTTTGGCCTCGGCACAATGTCCCAAACATTGTTCTTTATAATAAACTTGTATTCCTCAAGCATGGCATCCTTCCATACTTGTAATTTATCTTATTCTTCAAATGAAGAAGGTTCGGCATTACTATTGATTCTCATCAGTGCAACATAGCCTCCAAACCTATGAGGCCTCTTCCTTTCCCTGAAATTTCCTTTGGAAGCAGCTATCCTTTCTGCTTCCTGCACTATTTATTTAAGCCACGCTGGCTTCCTTTTGGCTGGATGTTCTACAAGAGTTCTTTCTAACACTTCAGCAGGTTCTAGGGTCTCATTACTTGGTCCTTCATGAGGTTCCTCCCTCTGATCATCCGACTCTTCATTTTTAAAAGAGGGTGAAGATGGATGAACTGCTTATGATTCCTGCTGAAGTTATCTGGATTTCTTAAATACGACTTCCTCATGGAAAGTCACATCTCTTCTTACCTCTATTTTTCTCTGACTTGCTACATAAATTATGTAGGCTTGGAGTTCTCACTGTACCCCACAAAAACCCCTTTCTTGCCTGAGGGTTCCATATTTGTCCTCTTTTCCTTAGGAACATGAATATACAAAGGACACCCAAATATCCTTATATGCCCTACTTTAGGATTGATCATTGAGAAGACCTCTTCGAGAGTCTTTTCCTTCAAGATATCATGTGGACACCTGTTATGAATATACATGGGAGTGGAGGTATCTTCTGCCCATAAATAATTTGGCAGATCCTGGTCAAACATCATTCCTTTTGCTGCCTCACAAATTGTCCTATTTTTCCTCTCAGCAACTCCATTTTGCTAAGGGTTATATGGCACAGTCAATTGTCTCTTGATTCCTGCTGACTTGCAGAAATCCTCAAACTGGAGAGATTCAAACTCCCCTTCATTGTCTTTTATAAGGATTTTGATGTGTTTCCCTGACTGTTTTTCAATAAAGTCTTTATACTCTTTAAATTTATCAAATGTGTCACTTTTATCTTTAAGGATATATATCCAACATTTTATTGAGTAATCATCAATAAAAATGACATAATACAAACAACCACTGAGTGAGGGAGATGACATGGGACCACATAAATCAGAATGAACGAGAACTAGGATGTTTCAAGCTCTATTGTCACTACTAGGAAATGATTTCTTTATATTTTTATTTAGCATGAATCCCTTACAAATTTCATTGTTACTAAGAGAAATAGAGGGCATGCCACATACCATGTTCTGTAGATCTAGAAGAGATTTGTACTGAATATGTCCAAGTCTTCTGTGCCACAAATCGCTGGAGCTAGTTGCATAATGAGATAATGCCTAAAGTGACTGTCCTGACATGACGTACAATCCTCCACTGCGAGTTCCAATGGGTTATGTTGTACTTAAGTGGCTACCTTTAGCCTATAGTAGTGCCTTCATGTCCTTGAATATCACCCAATATCCCTTGTCCTCAAGGGTTGCAACTGATAGTAGATTCTTATTGAGCCCTGGAATATATAATACTCCATAAACATGAAGTCTATCCCCATATTCCAATCTGAAGGAGATAGAGCCTACTCCCTCTATCTTGTAACATTTTTCATCCCCAAGCTCAACATGCTTTGTAAAATATTTTGTCTCGAAATCTGAGAGGATATCCTTGAACCCTGTCATGTGCTTTGATGCACCACTATCTACTAACCAAGTTTTTGGCCCCGTGAAAACTGAACTGGATAAGGCAGAAACCAAGTAATATTCTTTTCTATTTTCTTTCTCATTAGAAGGAATTTTCTGATTTCTTTTGGATTCATCATCCTCGGCAGTTGAGGCATGATGTTTCCCTTTCCTAGGATATTTCTTTCTAAACCAACAATCCTTAGCAAAATGAACCAACTTATTACAACTAAAGCATTTAATCTTAGATGTATCAATATTCTTACCTTTGAATGTACCTTTGGTTTTTGGCTTCCTCTTAGAGCCTTTCTGGAAAGTGCCTTTCTTCTTTCCCTTGAATCTTGATCCTAAAGTTGAGTGCTCTTCTTTCGTTGGCTCACTCCTGGTAGCTGTGCGACTCTCCTACTGGAGGAAATCATACCATAACATCTCAAACATGGGCTGAATCTCTCTCCCACTTACACTGGATAAGAAGGTATCCCATGAAGAAGCAAGACCATAAAAAATTTCCTACACTAAATCATCATCGTCCACTGTCACCCCTATGACCAAAAGTTGATCTCTGATCTGGGCTATCCTGGAACAGAAAGATGCCACTGATTCACCTTTCTCCATCTTCAAATACTTAAGCTTGTTCTTAAGTTTCCTCTTCTTACTTGGAGCATGTTTCTCATACAGATTCGCCAAGGTATCCATACAGTCCTTGTTAGTCATTAACGAAGTCATTGCAAGGATTATATTGTCTTTGACTGAGTCAAAGTTGATTCGCTTGGCATTTGCTTGACTCTTCCCGAAGGCATCTCTTCCTACATTATTCATGGGTTCCTCCACCATTGTGGTCACATACTGCTCAAGATCATGCTCCTGAAAGATATTTGTTATACAGAGCTTCCACACATTGAAGTTGGTAGCTCCTTCGAGCCTATCCTTGGCCCTGATAGAAATGGAGGATTCCATGGACCTTACACTGGAAAATTAATCAAGCTAGCTTGGATCTATGTGTACCTACTGTTGTACTTCAACAAATTTAACACACCCTAAGCTCTAATACCATGTTAAATTATGAGCTTGATTTCTTATGTGGATTAATTCTTTTATTTTCTTCAATACTTTGATTCCATCTTAATACACTTCAACAATACCAAATCATAACCAAATAGCAATAACTATGTAGATAAGTAAGCATGCACATCAACAACACATATACCCTGGGGAAACCCTGTACAGGGAGAAAACCCTGTACAGGGAGAAAACCCCAGCAAACGATATTCCTGTATTGCATTAATAATGTAATATCACTTACAAATATCCACCATGAATATTTTTCTCTTAAAGAGCTTGCCAATATGACTTTGACCTGACAAAGACCTAAGAGACCTTTCTGAAATACACCTCTGATATGATGCTTCTATTGTTGATATGCAACACTGATATGTTGTTGATATATGCCTCTGAGATGCAGCCTTTATTGTTGATATACAACACTGATATGCTTCTTTAGTATGTTGCCTATTTATCATTGATATGATCCTCTATTGCTTCACCCTTAACCTGCATATCAAACTGTGTTGAAGAGAGGGGTCGACCTCTACTTATATAGGTTGAAGAGGAGAAGAGGAGAGGATCGAAATAGTAACCTGTTTGCATGCTTTAATCATAACTCAACTTCATACTTTAGTTCGAAAATAGAACTAGACTTGAGACTTCAATTACAAATCACCATTACACTTTAGTTCGAAAATAGAACTAGACTTAAGACTTCAGTTACAACTCAGTATTACACTTTAGTTCGAAAATAGAACTAGACTTGATACTTTAGTTGCAACTCAACATTACACTTTAGTTCGAAAATAGAACTAGACTTAAGACTTCAGTTACAACTCAACATTACACTTTAGTTCTAAAATAGAACTGGACTTGAGACTTCAGTTACAACTTGACTCTTTACAAGGAAATTCAAAATTCTCTTCATGGTGGATAATGTTACACGTGCCAATGCACTAGATCAATACATTTATATCATTTGCAATATTAGGAATATCGTTTGTTTCTAGCTCATAGGAATTTTATATTCAACCTAACTTTTGGTAGATGCCTTGAATTTTTCTCATGGCTCACAAGGCTTGACTAGGCTCACAGAGGTTGTACGTCCCCCCTGACTTTTAAACTAGTCTGTCTATGCTCACAGAGGTTGTATGTTCCCCCTGACTTTTGCACTAGACTGTCTATGCTCATAGAGGTTGTACATTCCCCCTGACTTTTGCATTAGACTCACATAGCATCTCCTTCGTCCTGAATTTTGGTTTGACTCACAAAGGTTTTACGTTCCCCCTGGCTTTTGTCAATACCTCACAAGACTGGTTGATTCTCCAAATCTCCCTGGCTAGCCTCAGGGTGGCCCATATGGCCTCTCATTGGAGAATGACTATCGATGCTACCAAATTTAACAAACATACCCAAGAATTATGAAGGAAAAACAAAATGAGAAGGATTCAATAATTGTACCTTTACTCTGCGTCCAATGTTGATCCTCTCACGCTCTATAGCTTCGCTCACTGCAAACCTCCTCCCAAAGCTAGCCTACATTCAAAGACAGATAAAAATAAAACTACAAGCATGCATTTCATACATAAATAAGGGTTATATGTTAGAATAAAACATAAAAAAAATGCAAACATTCGACACATCATGTTTTGGGATAGGAAAAGTACTTATTTTATTGATAATACAATGGTCACTTACAAACAAATTCGGCTACTGCTCCTCGAATCTGGTCTGGGCTCCTCTTCACCAAGATCCAAGTGCACCTCTATGTATCTTTCTCCTCTCAAACTTCTTCTTGGGAAATGTAATGGGTTTTGATGGAGGAAAAGAGGAAAAATGAGGAATTTTGAGGCAATTCTCACAACAAGGCTACAAATGCTTGGGGCAAGGAGGGGATGTGAAATGGGCATAGTTTCATTTTTCTTATGTCTAGATATGGAATGAGACCCCAACACCTCATTTTATATGAGAAAATGATGGTTATTCGGTTGGGTGATGATCTATAGGCGGTGGATTAGTTGGGAAACTACCCTATAGCCCATAATCTCAATGATTTCCTTGCAACTTTTTAATTTTTTCAACTTTTGCAAGTACACGCAGGCTGTAGTGGTGCAACATGCATACGTACGCGGGCGTGCAACAAGTGTATGTACGTGGGTAGTATTGGTGCAGGGTGTGTGCATCTTCAAAAAATGAGTTTTTTAGAAGAGCAACTCAGTGATGTCTTGGAAAAAAATGCGAGTAAGAGGGCCAAATGCCAGGTATGCATGTGTAGATCAATTTAAGGCTATAGAAGTATATCCTTGATCACACATTTTACCAACACTGAGTAGATTATGCTTCAAGTCTTCAACTAATAGGACATTCTTTGATTTTACATTTTTTCTTCCAAGCTCTGCTACACCTTTTCCAAGTATTTTGGCAGATGAGTCATCTCCAAATGTAACATTGCCACCCTTTCTCTTCAAGCTGATTGATTTGTATTGATCCCCAGTCATGTGTGAAGAACATCTATTGTATATGTACCATTCATCTTCTTCTTTACATTCTTTAGCGGTCAATGATATTCAACAATCTTCATTATTTCGAATATCTTTCCTTCTCCATACTGTGGTTGGCATAGGGACATTTGGAATAGGATCATATTCATTTATGTATCTGCAATATCGTTCTTTGTGACCACTATAATTACATTTGTAGCATACAATATTTTTTTCCACCAATGGGGGAAATGAATTATAACTTCTGTTGAAAAATCCACAATTATTTCCATATCTTCTATTTACACCATTCATGTTTCTTGCATAGTTTTTCCTTTCATTGATTATGCAATTAATTGACTTATGTCCAAAATTTTTGCAAGTATAACAATGACCAAGAAAGAAATTTTGATACCTGGGAGTACATGACCTTCTTTGTGATGTAGTCCATCTGGGTTCATGATCTACTCTTCTATAGTTTCCTTCATACTGATTGAAGCTTCTTTGATTCCTGAAGGTAGGAGTTCTTCTTGGATATTCATCTCTTTTGTAATCATTCCTTCTTTCTAGTATCCTGGTCAAATTCTCATCAACTGTCTGTGTAGAGCTTTCTTCAACCTTCTTGTTGGTATTTTCATCTTCTTTGTATGAAGTTTCACCCATGCATCCAATATGTGTTAAGTCTTTTGGCACTTGAGTGTTTCTTAAGCTCTTCCTCAATGAGACAACTTCTTGTTCAAGTTTCTCACAATCTTCTTCTTTCTTCATCATTTGAACATTCCTTACTTCTACTGTTCTTCTTGCTTCTTCGAGTAGAGTTTTCAAGGAAATAATTTATTCTCTTATTTTCTCAAAGTCTTCTAATTGTTTCTTCAATATTTCAATTGTCTTTTCATAACTACCCAATTCACTTCTTAGTTTTCTATGCGTGTTTTTGAGCTTGTTATTTTCAATCTCAACATGCTTCAATTTTTTAAGATTCTCATCTTCTTGTTGAATCATTTCTGCTTCATGATTTTCTTCTTCTTCATTGGAATTTTCTTCTTCAATATCATCTCTTTCAATCCTTGGATAAGGACATTCAAATTCAACATGTCCTACTCCTTCACAATTAAAGCAAAAGAACTCACCTCTATTTGCTTCTTTTAAATCTGAGATGTTGTAATTTTCTTCAACTTCTTCTTCTTATTTTGCTTCTTCCCTTGCATAAAGGTCTTTTAGATTGTCCCAAATATATTTTGTTGATGCACATGATCCCACCTTAGATTTCATTGAATCTATCAATCCATCCAGGATGGTATCTGTTACCAATTTTTTGTTCCTTCTTGCTTCGTTCTAAGCTGCAGTCTTTGATTTCTTCAAAAGCATTGTATCCTGAAGCAAATGAGAACCAAACATCTTCCCCAAGAGATTTCAAGTAAGTTTTCATTCTATTACTCCAGTATTCAAAATTTCTTCCATCAAATGCTGGAATCCCATTTGGAATGGTGTCTTCCATTTCTTCTTAGGATCTTCCTTCTAGTGGTTAAATTGTACTGAAGGTAATCTGCTCTGATACCATTTGTTGATATTAAGAGGGGGGTGAATTAGTATCAAGTACAATTTTAAAAAAAAATCAACTTATACTTCAACCATATTATATATTCAATTATATCCAATGAGCAATGAACAATAGTAGAAGAGTTACACCAATACACCACAATACACCATGCACAATATATGAGAAATAATCAATAGTTATTGTTCAAGGGAAGTAATGACTTCCAAGGGAAGCTACAACTTCCAAATATAAAGGGAGGGATAAACCTCCAAAAGGAAGATATAATCCTCCAATATCAAGAGAGGGTTTATCTCTCCATCCTTGCTCCTTCCTTCCACCCAAGAATATATGAGAAATAATAAAACTTTAGATTGAATTATCACCATCAAAAAACCATCACATAGAACCTTTTAATGCTTCCCGAGACTTCTTCAAATTATGAAATTATTCACTTCTTGGAATATTATGATCTTGTAGATAATATTACTCAATGTATTCTCTAAAAATCCTCCAAGTTTCATTCCTTGAATCCTCCCAGAAAAGGAGTTATAGAGAAAATGTTAGAGCTTATTCAATTATGGTTTATTCGGGAGAGATAACTTGTATAGAATGCCCCATGCTCAATATTTAACATGAGATTCATAAATTCGTATACAAGAAACTACAAATCGTAATATTTCCAACTAAATTGGTCTCACTTCATTTGGATTCTCAATGAATATGCTATGATTGTTTTACCTAGAACACATTTTATGACTAGCTTCAGGACTAGTCAAAAAACCTATCTTCCACAGAGTGTATCTCCAAAATTATAGAGAATAAAGAGCTGAAATTTTTACCACAGGTACCTAGATATGTCTTCTCAATATCCTCCAAATTTCACCATCAGAATCATTCTAGAAACAAATTTATAGAGAAAATGATAAGATGACCTGTAAATAACATACCTTAGAACACATCACCAAAAGACTTCATCCTCCTTTGAAATTCGGCCTTATTTACTTCATATTTACTATGAAATTCGACTTATATCTCCTTGTTCATTAAAAAACTTATGCGTGTTTAAAATGAATGTATAATGATATGTATTTATACCCTTTATGTCACTTCCTTTTAACATTAGGATTGACATGTAGTTTCTGCTTCAATTCACTTTGTCATCTTAAAAAAATCATTTCTCCTCAATCATGAGGATCCACGTGACGTGCCACATAGCACCGAAAGAGGCATGACTTATACTATCCATCCATGGGTGTTATATCTACATGTGTAATTTCCTTCATGTCTATCTATTTCGATCAACTGTGGGGTCCAAAAGCCAATGGCTAGGGTTGACATCAATGACTACAACCAATGACTAGGGTTGACATCAATGACAACAACCAATCTTCCAATAGCCAACATCTAGAAATGTTTGGTGATTTTTAATTAGTTGTAAATATAACAAAGAATATCTATAATCCTGCTAAAAATATTTTGAAAAGATAAACATAGGAATTTTAGGATTTGATTTCAAATTTATTATCTTTCAATATTACTTATGTGCATAGGGACTTGAATTATATGGATGACAAATTAGTTGTTTACACATCTCATCTTGAAAAACGATAATACTCCCTTAAATACCGAAGTGCACTCTTATCTCCTTATATCACCCACACATACCTGACAATGTAGAAGTTTGGAAAGTCTTTTCTAATGATGAGAGCATTCACGATTTCTTAAAAAATGAGCCTTTAGACAAAAATTAAATCATCTCTATTGATGATAATAAAGTTCATAAAGGGTTGACACCCCTTGAAGTTTATTTTTCCACTAGTGATATTGGAAGCCATGAAAATACTTCAAAGGAATATTGTAAGAGAAATATTGGGGACATGATCCCAGTGAACATTAGGATTGAATATGAACCTAAAATTTTAAAAATATGATCCTAATGTTCAAAAGAAGAAAAACATAAATTCATGATTTGTTTTATGAATTTCATGATGTATTTGCATGGTCCTTAGACGATTTGTGTGGTTTTGATCCCATCACAGTTCAACATGCTATTCTTATAAAGGAAAATACTAAACCGATAAGGAAAAGAAAAATACTAGTTAACCTTGTTCTTGAAACTACTATCCGAAAGGAAGTAGAAAACATGATCGTAACCCATATTGTTTTTCCTATGAAATACTCTAAATGGGTCGCTAATGTATTCCTGGTTAGGAAAAGAAATGGGGACATTATATTGTGTGTTGACTTTCATTCCCTTAAAAAGGAAAGTGTGAAGGATAATTTTCCACTTCCAAATATGGAGTTAATTCTTCAACAAGTAGCAAGGTCTTAGATGATGTCTTTCCTTGATGGTTTCTAAAGTTATAACCAAATACATCTAAAGAGAGTTGGTAGATGTAAAACTACATTTACCACTTGAAGGGGAGCCTTCACATAGGAATGAATGCCTTTTAGATTGATCACTGTAGGTGCTACTTTCCAAAGAGCTATGAAGATATCTTTTGATGATCTTATTGGGATTATCATACAAATATATCTTGATGATTTAATGGTCTATTCCAAGATCCAAGAAGATCATGTTGATCATCCAAGACAGGGATTTCTATGTTGCAGGAAGTATGGAATGTCTCTAAATCCCTCAAAGCCTATTTTTGGTGTATTTTCAGGTAAATTACTTGGTCATGTAGTCTTTGATTCTAGTATGAACATTGATCCAGAAAGAGTAAGAGTTATCCAAAATCTCCCAATTCTTTCTTTAAAGAAAGGAATTTAGTCTTTCATGGGAAATATCAATTCTGGAAGGAAATTTATGCTGGATTTCGTTAGGATCGTCAAGCCCATCCATAATTTGCTCAAAACATACCAAACTTTTTCCTAGATCACGAGAGCTTAAAAAACCTTTGTTGAAATAAAAAAATTCCATTGTCTCAACCCCCGTCTTGGAAAAACCATATTTTTCAAAATATTTTATTATTTATACTAATGTCACCGAAGAAACCGTTTCTGCTATTATTCTTTATAAGGATGAATAAAGTTTTGAGAAAACTGATGACTTTCATGATTCAAAGTATCTCTGATATAGAAATGAAATATACCTTAATTGAAAAACAAGTCTATGCTTTAGTTAAAGCTATTGAAAAATTTCATCAATTCATCCTTGGTAATCATAATGAGATAAAGGTCCCTTTGTCTGAAGTTAAATTCTTGTTATCTCAAACCCTTATGTCAAATAAATTAGCACATTGGATTACCAAGATCCAAGAACACGATTTCGCAATTACTACTACAAATACAATAAAGAGATGAGACTTAGCCTTCCATCTGGGTTAACATGTCGAGCCAGGTTGCACTACTCAGAATGATGATGTTTCCTTTTATATATTATTCTTAGTTGAATATGAAGTTGTGGATATTGCAAATCATCCTTAGTATCATTATATCATTTATTATTTACAACATGGATGTTGTCATGATCACTTGGAAAATCATGAGCGAATGAGGCTTCCTCTTGAAGCTTCAAAATATCTCATTATGGGTACTTTATTATTTTGTGGGTCTATTGATGGGTTATTATTGTGTTGTATCGACGAAACAACAACTCAGAATGTGATTGAAAATTTATACAGATATGTTGACTTAAATATTCAAATCGACGGTAATTTTGTTGCGAAAACCACTGCTTATAAAATCTTAAGAACTGGTTATTATTGACCTTCCATATTCAAATATTCATACAAGTTTTCCTGAGATTTTGATGATTGTCAAAAGGATAATGGAAAAGAGAAATTATTATTCCTTCCTTTACACTGTGTTATACCTGAGTTTCCATTCTCGAAATGTGTACTGGATTTTACAGGGCCTATTAACACACCTTCTTTTGTTGGCCATATATTTAATCTAACTACTACATACTATTTTATGAATTGAGTTGAAGCAATGCCTCTTAAACATTCCAAGGATGAGCAAGTGATTTCTTTTCTTGATAGCAATATATTTTATCGGTTTGGATTACCAATTGAAATTATCTTCGATAATGGACCAGCTTTCATGCCTAGAAAATTGACCCATTTCTACAATAAATTTGGAGTGAATCATTTCACTTCATCCACTTATTACCCTTATGTAAATGTGCAATATGAGTCTACAAATAAAAACTTGTTTAAGATTATGAAAACGATTATTATTGATAAACCTCTCCAATGGAATACTCTTTTGACATATGTCATATGGGAAAACCGCACAACCACTAGAACCAATATAGGTCACACCCCTTTCCAGTTATTTTATGGTCAAAAAGTTGTTATGCATGTTGAGCTTGAATTAACCTATCTCATATTGGATTTTCAATATAAAGAATTAAATTCAATAGATATTCCTCAAATATTTAATGCTTTATTGTCTCTTGAAGAAAAAATAAACTATGCCTTAACTAATTTAAAGAAAATAGATCAAACCATTAAAAAACATTTCGATAAAAAGGCTAAGACAACCACTTTTGAAGTTGGCCCAAAAGTCATTTTTATGGGATTCTTCTCATGCCGATAAAGGGAAGAATTCTAAGTTTCATAAACTATGGCTATGTATATATTCAATTGCCTATGTCATTGGAAATAACTCTTTCCTATTTAAGGATGAAGATGGTAGGATTTGTTCTTATACTACTAATGGTTCACACTTGAAACATTACATTGAATTAGAGAGAAACGTAAAATAATCTCTCTCTCTCTCTCTCTCTCTCTCTCTCTCTCTCTCTCTCTCTCTATATATATATATATATATATATATATATATAAAGAGTGAAAAAGTTTTACCTTTGTTTTCCAATCTTGTTTTCTAACCTTTTCTTGTTGATTTCTTTTAACTTTTTTTTATGATTTGTACTATTAGATTGAGTCTTATGATCATGCTTGGACCAACCAAGTTTTGTGGTTTTGCAGGTATTTGCAAAAATTATTATTGAGTGATATGAATTTGATGAAAGAAAACACACAAATGAAATGAATTAACTCTCGCGTGTTTGAAATTTCATTATTCTTAGTACTTGTTCATTTATAGAGATACACCATGCAGGAAAAAAATTGAATAGTATGTCCCAAGTCTTCATTTATTTCCATGCTCCATCCCAAGAGACAAGCTCAAGTCTGTTGTTTCTTACAAGCCCAAGTGACAGGTCGAGGAAAAAATAACCTACAATATACTTTTGATCATCAGGGTCAACTGCCCAATCTGAATCAGTGAAACAAACCAACAAAGGAGTCCCCCATGAAACGTAATGTATCCCAAACTGAAATGTACCCTAGAAATAATAAAGTAAATACCAGAGTATCCTTTTAGTTTATTTCCAATGGCTTTCATGGGGTGTTTTCATATATTGGGAAACAGGACCAACAACAAAGGAAATATATGGATGGGTATGATTCAAAGGCTACCAACTAAGTGAYGATACAAGGTGGCATCAAATTCGGGAGAAGTACAAGTGCCAACAAGTTTGACTCCATACTATAAGGGAGAAGGGGTTGGTTTATAATCATCCAYGTGAAAGCAATGAATAAGGTCACAAAAATACTTATACTGGGAAAGAAAGATTCCTTCCTTGGATTGCAATACTTGGAGGCCAAGGAAATAATGCAAATATCCCAAGTCTATCATTTCAAATTTCTGTGTAAGGCTATATTTCACATGGTTTATGTTAGAATATAGAAGATGGTGTGCTCGTTTTACCATTGACGATACCCTCGTCACCCAACCATAGGCCGAAGCTTCCCTCCGAGCACCTTAACCTTGACTGAGAATTACTCTGGAAGTAAACCCTAGGCTAGATAGCCAAACAAAGGGTGGTGCACCTTTCCCCAAGGATAGTGCATCACAAAAATATGATCAGATAGTCCAAACCCTAGCCAAGAGATATTCAAGCCAATACTGAAAACTTGTTGCTACTGCAGCTGCACCAGCAGCTCTCCTCCAAACTTGCGCACAAGACTACAACTGTAGTGCGCACCAAACTGGGAACTGCAATTCTGAGATGCTACAAATCAGAACTAGCGCCCTGTATTTATAGTAGTCCTGTCAATTTTGCTGGGGTTGAATTCTCCTTCTGGATATGTGTCTGTTCAGTATATTATTATTGTTTATGGCCGACTTCTTCTCTTGGAGGCTAATAGCCTAATATAAATTATCTTCTTGAGTCGACAAGGCTTCTAGGGTTATTAGCCAACTCATTACGGTTTATCTTGCTTCTCGGAGTCTTCTATTCTTGTCAGGTTCACGCGTGGGGGTAAATACCTCCCACAACTACCATAATATTAACATTTTAAATGTTTAGGGTCACTACTAGAGAGGATAAGGTCATTAATGTAAATAAAAAGTATTATGAGTTGGCTTCCTACTTTATTAGTATAAACATTAGGATCAGAATGACATCTAGAAAATCCATTGTCAAGAAGAAAGCTATCCAGTTTGACATACCAAGATCAAGGAGCTTTCTTAAGACCATAAAGAGATTTCTTAAGGCAACAAACAAGGATGGAGTCATTCTGGACCTAGCCATGAGGTTGTTCCATGTATATTTCTTCTTGCAAATAACCATGCAAGAAGGAATATTTAACATCCATTAGATGGAACTCCCATTTATGTGAGGAAACAAAGTTTAGAAATAGGAAGATGGAAATCATTTTGGAGATAGAGGAAAAGGTTTAATTATAGTCAATGCCTTTAACTTGAGAGAATCCTTTGGAAACTAACCGGGTCATGTGTCTCTAAACACTTCCATCTAATGCATACTTAATTATGTACACCCATTTACATCTAACAACTTTTTTTCCTTTAGAAAGAGGTACGAGATCCCAAGTATCATTCCCCATTAAAGAGAGATACTCTTCATTCATTATTGTGTTTCAATATAGATGACCTGAAGCTTTTGCAAATGTGTATGGATCATGAGTCTCTAAAACTTGAGCGAAAAGAGAAGAGGCTTGCTAGAACTGTCAACATGTCTGACATTGATTTGAAGGATCACCAGTAAGATCACCAATTGCTTCTCGTGTATAAGGGACCCATTTCAGAAGCGAGGGTGTTGGTGTAGGTTCATGTTAAATGGACTCATCTAGAGGAATGTGAGAAGGCAGAGGTGGATTTTCATCTTCACTATCATCATCTGAAGAATAAGAAACCAAAATATGAACAAAATATGGCATAATTTTTAAAGATGGATCTCAGGCTGAAGATGGCACAAACATCTAATTAGGCTCACATGCCAAGAGATTTTCATCAAATTTAACATCTCATGTGATAATAATTTCATTAGAATGAGTTTGAAGAATTCTATAACCTTTGACATCTTCAGAATATCCAACAAAAATACACTTCTCACTTTTAGGTTGTAAATCTTTCCTTTTCTCACCAAGAATGTGAGCCCATGCTACACTATCAAATACATGGAAGTGGCTTACATTTGGCTTAACTTTATTCCATGCTTCTTTCGATGTTATATTTTTTAGAGCCTTTGTGGGAGTGTGATTTACTATGTAATTTTCACAATTGATGGCTTTTGTTGAATAATTAGGACTTAATCCCTTAGATTGAATCATACAATTAGCCATTTATTTTAATGTGTGATTCTTTCTCTCATCAACTCCATTTTGTTGTCATGTATATGGAGAAATATGCATTTGAATGCCCTGTGTAGTGCAATAACTTGTAAATTTATTGTTCACATATTCGCCTCCATTATATGTTCTTAACCTTTGAAGTTGATGTCTAGATTATTTTTCTACAAGGGACTTCTAGGACAAAAACTTGTCAAAACTTTGTTGTAAAGTTTTAATAAGTAAACCCAAGTGCGTATAGAGAAGCCATTAATGAAAGTTAAGAAATATTTTCACCCAAATAAATAAGGAGAAGAAAGAAGAACACCCAAATCACTATGATCAAGTTGCAAAAGGGTCGAGGCATGCCAAGAGACACATTTTTCAAAATTGTCATGATGATGTTTGTCGAGAATACAACCGACAAAAACACCATATCTGCAAGAAACAAGAGAAATAATAGTCACCATGTGTTGATTACATAGTTGTTTCAACAAGCGATAGTTTAGATGAACAAACCCATCATGCCAAAGTTTTCTCAAGTCATCAATATGAGAAAAACAATTGATGGAAAAGATGATGACCCCAAGTTGTTAAACTTGTACAACCTGATAATATCATCAACAATTCCAGTTGCTAGGACACGCTTAGGAACTTTTAAATCCTTGATTACAACTTGGTGAGGTGAAAAATATATGGTTTTACATTCACCTGAATGAGTGATCTAATACACTAATATAAGGTTGCAGGAAAGAATTTGAACACATAATACATCATTGAAATGACCATTATCTACCTGAACTGTTCCAGGTCCTACAACATTAAGAGATCTATCATCACCAACAAATATTTTCTTCACATTACATTCATTTAGATAAAAAAAAGTTGGCTTTATCCTTAGCCATATGATAATATTCTCCAAAATAAATAATCCACTCATCAAAAGAAGAACTAGAAGTTGCATTGAAGGAGAAACCATAAGAAGAAAGTGCATGTCCATGAGAATAAGAAGAACAAGAATCAATACTAATGTTATGCTTCTTCATTGTTGTTTCTAAGGATTCCATATTTTTAAAACATTTAGACTCCACATGACCATCTTTCCCACAAAAGTTGCAATGTCTGTTAGTTTTCTTACTTTTGGATTTTTCTCCTTTGTTACCATTAGGAGAAGAAGTTGGTGAACAAGATTTGGGACCCTTGTTTTTCTTGTTGTTTTCAAGAGGGTGTTTCTTCTTGGGGATTCTTGGATTTATCTTTTTGTTGGGCCACTAAGGCTTTGTTGGATGTACCTACAATGCTTATCAATCCAAGTTTCACAATATTATATTTATCTTAAATCTTAGCATCACAAAAGGACTCAAGAGAGGGTTCTTTATAAGCACTCCCTAGAGCGAAGATTCTCTGGTGACATAAAAGGCAGATACAAAAACAGAGTATGCACTACCAATCTTGGAAAGAATAACATATATGCATCGATCTTC
Organism: Picea sitchensis; assembly: GCA_010110895.2. Classification (NCBI taxonomy): domain Eukaryota; kingdom Viridiplantae; phylum Streptophyta; class Pinopsida; order Pinales; family Pinaceae; genus Picea; species Picea sitchensis. Next base: position 17,403 of record SNQJ01S0010058.1, on the reverse strand, counting down.
CTTCAGATCTAGTTTGCAATCTATACATAAAATTCTAAGTGTTTTGAACTTATATAAATAATCTTCAATGCAAGGAAAATCATTGGGAAATAATTCATTAATTGATTTTCTAACTGGTGGGATAGAATAATGTTGTGTTTAATAAACACAAGTTGAAGCTTTTCCCAAGCTTCATCGGGGGTATCAAGTCCTTGAAGGTGAAACTCTAAATCAAGATATATGGACATTCATATTAGTCCACGTGATTCATCACTCTTAGTAGCCATTTTTTCTTTATTTTCGTCATCAAAGGGTTCTAGTTCTTTTCCCAATGTAATTTGATACAATCTTTTATTTCTTAGTTTTGATCACACACTTATACTGAGAAATTTTTTACCTTTTCAAACATTCATCAACCATAAGAAAACAATCACATTGCAGAACATGGAACACAATATTTACATGGAAACCCTTTCGAGACAAAACCACAAAACTTCTCTTTATAATTCTTTGTAGGAACCAACCTATTGTTACAAATATTTGTAGGAACCAAACTATTAGAGACACCAATCCCCACTGGTACAAATCCTAGTAGGAACCAACCTAGTCTTACAGATCTTTATAGACACCAATCCACTGGAGAGATCAATCCACACCACTAAGCACCAACTTATCAAGAGACATCAATCTCTTACATATCTTCATAGACACCAATCCCCACCACTAAGCACCAACTTAGCAAGAGACGCTAGTCTCTTTGTGTGAGTTGCACCAACCTTCACTGAGTCTCCTTGCTACTTCTACCTTCACTAGATCTACTTACTACTACTTCCTTCACCAGGTCTACTCACTGCTTCTTCCTTCACCAAGTCTGATCAATATTTCTTCCTTTACTAGTTTTGACAAAAAAATGAATTTCCAAATGGTAACTTTCTCAAACCTTGTTGTTTTGGGCCTCTTCCAAAGAATGAAATTTTACAACATGCCACGTATCCAATTTTTCAAATCTAAATATGAAATTTTTACCTAAGGAACTTATTTATGTCTCCTCTATTCTTTGAAACTTTCACATTCTGAAAAGTCCCAGAAAACAAGTTATAGTGAAAATGCCAAGCTGACCTATTTGAAACTGATTTCAGGATCATTCGGTAACCCTAACTTACACAGGAATATCTCTGAAAGTTTAGTGTACCAACATATGAAAATTGTACTACATGTACACCAAGATATCTCCTCTTTCTCAGCAAAGTTTCAATATCTGAAACATCACAAAAAATAAGTTATAGCGAAAGTGTCAAGCTGACCTGTTTGAAACAGATTTCAGGAGCATTCAGGAACCCTAACTTCCACAGGGAATATCACTTAAATTATATGAAACAACATCTGAAATTTTTTCCACATGTACACCAAGATCTCTCATCAGTCTCTACAAAGTTTCGAGGTCTGAAACATCCTAGAAAATAAGTTATAGTGAAAGTGCCAAGATGACCTGTTTGAAACTGATTGTATGAGCATTCATGAACCCTAAATTCCACATGGCATACCTTTGAAAGTATAGAGAACCAACATTTGAAATTTTTACCACATGTATACCAAGATATATCCTCCGTATCTTCCAAATTTCAAGGTCTGAAATGTCCTAGAAAAAAAGTTATCATGACTATTCCAAGATAACCTAAAACTATTTTCACAATTCAATCTTTGCTAATCCTTTTTTCACACACTTGCTTTCTCTCGATGATTTTTCTTTTTATACTTTTTCATAACCCTTCATGAAGGGATATATCCATTCATTTAATAATTAATTCCAAATACTATGGAAAAATACCCCAAATACCATGGGAAAATCCCCAAACTATGGGCAAATACCCCAAATCCATGGGTTTGAAACCACCATTTCACTTTTTAATTTTTCATATGCACCT